>JACEGR010000357.1:0-288818 GCA_014170235.1 Listronotus bonariensis | reverse complement strand
AAAGACAGCACAATATGCAGTTTTATGGAAAAACAAAGACCATTACAAAAATTTAAAATGCTCTAAATAGTTTTTTTTACATTTTACCTTTAAAGACTAGTATAGTACCACCTCCTTCGAAGTTAGTATATTTTTAAGATTTAAAACCCTATAAGCTATTTCTGATATAAAACCTTTAATATACCCGTAACCTATCTTTTTTAGTTTTAGAGAAAACGGAGTTTAAAAAGGTCCAAAATACCTCACAATAAACAGTTTCATGGATATTGTGACGTCGTCTGGATCTTTTCAAACGCCATTTTCTCTAAAACTAAAAAGGATAGGTTTTGGGTATATCATAGGTTTTATATCAGAATTTAAATCTTAAAAAATGTATAGAATATTCCTTTAAAATTACAAGGGTTATCATCCTTAGAAGTTCAAATTTTACAGCACTTTTGGTTGGTTGGACGAAGTAGTATTATAATGGTCTCTAAAGGTAGATTCTTAAAAATATATATATTTACGGCATTTTAAAATATTGTAATGTTTTGGTTTTCTCTTTAAAACTGCATATTGTGCTGTCGTTTGGACATTTTCAAACGCCTTTTTGTCCAAAACCAAAAAAATAATGACCTGTAGAATTTAAATCCCAAGAACTTTATAGGGTGGTCCATTTAAAATATCAAAGTTTGTACCACTTTCGGTTAAACCGGAAGTAATATACAGATGCTATTATATCTAAAGTTGGCATCCGTTCTTACAATATAACGTCCCTAAATTTGAAAACATAGGGTTGCACTAAAAAAATTGTTGGATAGTAATTTTGTTGTCACCCTGTATATTTTAGTTACAAGACTTTCTAAGCATAAATAATAAAACGCAAAGTAAAAATTGTGAGATAGGTACTCTTAAAATAATTGTGTTTTATCAAAAACTGCGTCTTGATTTGGAGCTTCTTATATATTAGTCCAAGCCTACGTCAATGCTTAGAGAAAAACTTTTTATCCTTAAACAAGTTTTTTTTAAGTTGTCAAACTCCAAATTTGTATATTGCCTTTATTAATTTATTTTCTTCCATTTATTATGCACGACACTGAGTAATAGAATAATGATATTCGGATCAATAATAAAGAAGGAGGTACTCTGTTTTTAACTTTACATTAATTTGTTTTTAAATATTGCTTTTAAAAGTAAATACCGGTCAGTAATTGTTCAAAATAACTAAGGCAAACTTACTTAAGAGTAATTGCTATTAATTATTTATAGATTTTTGAATAAAAATGGAAACATATTTCCTGCGATAGTATTCCAAGGATATGTTTAAAGAGGAACCTTGTTTTGCTCATACCAATACACCAATTTGGGCGTTCTTTGCAAAAATCCCATTTGTTATACTTTCGAGAAAAGTAAAAAAATGTTTATACAGATTGTTACAAATTCAAATGCCACCATGAAGATCTTGGAAACGGTAAAGGGATACAACGTTGGTTAAATTGGGAAAAAGCTGTGCAATTTCATGCTTCAAAATATTTCGTTTTAAAGATTTCAAAAATTTACAGCCGTTTCGGAGTTATTCGATATTTGGGGAAACAGTTTTTATTTTTTCTTAAGTTTATTTAAATATATTTTAAAAAGGGTATCACATTATTATTGCAACTTTTTAGCTCTATAAAATTAGGCCATTAAATTTAAGATCCTACGTTTCGACTCTGAGCCGCCATCATCAACTTCTTTTTAAAATAGGCAAAATATTTGGTTTGAACTCTTTTTGAATTCTAAATGACGACATATCACATGCGACGTTTCGAATCCAAAAACCAAAATTGAAAAACGTTTGGGGAAATATATCGCAGGTAAGTATGCATTCATTTTGTAAGATAGGTTACAATAAAGTTAATTGGGGTGTTTGATTAAATTAGATGCTTTTTAATACATATTAGTAAATGTAAAAAAATTACATTAACTATTGTAGCTTGTTGATTAAATTATAAAAAAATAAATATTTAAATAGAATAATAATGAGCAAGTAATGAAAAATTATAGATGCTTACTTATCTGCGAATGAAAATTTCCAAACGTTTGAAATAACTTTGTAATTTTGGCCAAATACTGATGCCTATTGTGATATGTCGTTGAATTTGGAATTAAAAAACGAGTTTATTAAATTGATAAACACTATTTAGGCTAACAGGGCCGCCTAGAGTCGTGGGGGCCCTGGTACAGACAAAACTCACGGGCCCCTTCAATGGTGTAAAAAAATATTGATTATGTCATTCGAGCGCCCAATTTTTCTTATTCTCGTACCTGCCTTGATCTGCCTTTATCAATAAAACCATTTTTAAAAGAACCTATCTCACCAAGCCATGTAGCTGTAAATGTTGATGTAAGTGTGTGTGCACATGGAGCATTTCTGTCTGGATAAGTTGAGATATAAAGCCGTCGGGCCTCTTCTGCATTCCCGGGCTAGCACGTAACAAAAATGCATATTACGGTACTTAATATTTGAAAACTCCTGTTCCATTTTATAGCACCATATCTTTTTAACACAAAAAAAAACTTTAAATTGAACTTACCAGTAATAGAATTATCATCGCCTTCTAGATATTAGAATTGTACTAAAGGCTCATTCTTCAAAACATCTAGAAGGTGGTGAGAATTATAATTAGTGGTCAAATTTCGCATAATTACCAGGTATACTTGCATTTGCTGATTCCATGATCTCGATTGGTGGCTTAACGGTGGGGTTTATCGAGTTTGATAAAGAGAACAATATTTTTTTAGTTCTTGACTCTTTAAAATGCCGCCCTCGGCTTTGCGATATCTGTCAAATTTTAAAAGTTATGAAGAACATAAATTTTATGTTTCAGGTAATGTGCCTTCTGGCGATAATTAGTTTTATCCAAAAATATTGCAATCTACCGAGCTCGATTCGTGTTTCGAATATCAACTAGATTGGTTAAAAAATAAATGCAATATGGCTAAAAACAAAAATAAAAATTGAACTTTTAACTCCTGTAACTTGATAGCCACCGAGATTTTGACATTTTGTCAAAGGACTTACTAACAATGTTTTACATTGCAGAATGACCCCTTAAAATTCCTAACGCATTTTTCTTGGGCTACAGAAAACCCACATGTTATAGTGCCCGTAAACAGACAAGGCCGACAAGGTTTCAATATTTGGGTTGGGATTTTTGGTGGTCGATTTTGGGTCCCCATTTTTTTAATGAAAGTTTAACCGCACGCACAAGATTATGTGAATATTTTACAAACATATGTTGCACCATTTTTGGAAGATTTATCATTAGCGCAGGTTCGAAATATCCATTATCAGCAAGATGGTTGCCCTGCGCATAACGCACGAATTATAACTAATTTTTTGAATCAAGACTTTCAAGATAAATGGATTGGTACTAGAGGATATATACTATGGTCTGCTAGGTCATGCGACTTAACACTACCAGATTTTTTTATGGGGAAGATTGAAGGATATAGTTTTTAAAGGAAGAACTATCGAAACGATAATTAGTTTTATCCAAAAATATTGTTGTATTGTATATTTAAGGGTATAATTTACAAAAACATGAAATTTTATAAAGTATTAACGACTGTACGCCTTCCAAAAATTCTAGTCCGAAACCAGAAAAAGCTGTAGATAAGCATTTAGTTTAATAAATCACGCTTTAATTTCTTTTAAAAAATCACATAACTTACACTTAGGTACTAATTATATTGTCAATGGACCTAGATCACTAATCAGTCTGGGATCATATCGGTTTTAACAGCCAATCGCATTTGACGTATAGACAGTTCTACATAAAAAACAATTGATAAGCCTTAAAATTAGGTATATTAATTAAAAAGACAAGTTTTCATATACATATGTATCTTCATATTTAACAAATATTAAAAGAATTGTATGCAAAAAGATCTAGTACTAAAATAATACAATAACTCTATTGTAATATAAAAGCATTATTTTAAAAGCTATATTATAAACTTATACTTATAAAACTTAAGTAGATAAGCCTAGAAAGCTTTTACAATTCCAATTTGTTTATTTTCAATATTATAAATTGTGTAATATTCCGATAAAAATGCTCCTCCCAACACCCAAAAGTCATGGTAGTCGTGGGGGACAAATGCAGAGAGACAAAGGGAAACCGACCGATAAGACATCTACAAAAAAAAACATATTAACAACAAATTATAATATACAGGGTGATCATTCTTAATTCGGCACTATTGCTAACTTTCTTATTATTGGAGATACGAAGTCGGATAAATTAGTAAAGTTGTAGTACTTTTCCGCTGATTAACGTGCTAACAACCGAAAAACAATGGAACATCGGGTTTTCGATTGATTACAAAAATGTACTAAATGAAATACCACCACATTATATCACTATTCGAAAGATCCATTAAAAATCTTTAAAAAATCTACATGTGATATATCCAATTTTTAATAGTTTCGGTAATATGGCCATCTTCGGGAATTTAATAGTAAACTCGCATTTTTTAATAAAACACTCTGTATATTGCATCACCATTAAATAGATATTTTAAAGAGCTTTAAAAAATACCACATTTGACATGTCTATCTCCTATAGTTTTTAAAATATGGCCATCCAAATCTAAAATAGTAGATATATGTAGTGTCTATTTTATCGACACTAAACTTAGTGCTTATTTCTAAAAGCTGTAGATATAATGAAAAATTTATAATAATTAATTTAAATGGCCGTATTCTTTAAACTATATATAGACATATCAAATGTGGTATTTTCTAAAAGCACTTTAAAATATCTTTTTAATGGTGATGTAATATACATACAGTTTTATTTAAAAAATGCTTGCTTACTATAAAATTCCTGAGGATGGCCATATTTCCGAAACTATCAAAAATTGGATATGTCACATGGGGACTTTTTTAAAGCTGTTTGATAGGTCTTTCGAATGGTGATATAATATACAGGGTGTTCCATTAAAAAAAGTACATTTTTTGCAATAAGTCAAGAACACGATGTTAAATTGTAAACGTAAAAGTACTACTGGTGAGTAAGCAGCATGTAGTTGAACTTTCCAGTTGAGGGCAAACCAATGACTCGCACTCTGATTTGGTCGTATACCATGCAAGATTGTCAAGAAGAAAAATGATTATGGTTTGCCTCTCCCACGAAGGCATGTGCCTAAATACCAAAGTACCGTGGGTGCCGGGTTATTAGATGTTGAACCCATCGTTCCCTCTGTTCCGTCAACGTTGTCCAAGCACTGAAACATGCAGTTATGCATTTCACAGCACCCTTTAGACAACGCGGTAGTGCCACCACGGTCGTTATTTTTAAATAACTACTACCTAAATATGTCTCCCCATCTGGGAATCGAACCAGCGACCTCTGGCTTCGAAGATCAATTTCCAATTTTCCAATTGTAAAATCTCTCTTTATTAATTCTTTTTTTGGTGTTTACATGTCACATTATTTACAATACATTAATATACAGAAGCATTTCTTTAGAAGATGGATGGCCATATTCCTTGAAATGAGAGCCTGGTTCTTGGGACAACCCTCCACCTGGGGGCTGGTGTTAGTCCAGGGAAAGTAATGTGACGCGGAATGCTAATAATGATAACCTTTTCCGATAGACTTTAAAGGTTTTTTCAAGAATAAAACGTTGAGTTATTTCTGTGTATGTTAAAAATTAGCTATATTTATTGTTATTTTATTCGTATTTCAGAAAAAATTTAAACAAAAAACCTGATTAACTTAAATGTTGTTTTAATGGACCTAAATCCCAATAGATTGTTCAATGGAATGCTTAGCATTAGTGATATTGATATGATTTAGTTTAAAGTTATGATCAATTTTAAGATTAATTATTGTTTGTTAATGAATTATATTGACTTTATTATATATAAAAAATATATTGTTTTAAGGGGGTTCATAGTATAATGGGACTCTGTGGTACAGGGGTTTTGTGAATGACATTGTGTAGAGATCTGATATTTGCGATATTTTGGGTTATTACAGAGTTATGAATTTTATGTCTAAATAATTTATCAGTTTGTTCGATTATTACTTCTTTAATTGTTTGAGAATTGGCTATTTCATGTAGATTGTTTATTCTTATATACCTATTAGACTGCGTAGCAGCACTTAAGATTTTGTTTTGCATACGCTGCAATCTGCAAAGTTGTATTGTAAAAATAATTACCGGTCTTATAATGGAGTTGTCAATGAACATTTTGTTTTCTTGTGATAAAGAAGAACGTGGTGAAATTAGAGAATATAGCGACTGTTGGGCTAAAAATGCTTTTTTGAGCGCGTGATTTATATGCGCTACGAATCTGACTCTTGTGTCAATAATAACGCCAAGGTATTTTATTTTTGAGACGGGATAGACGGGAATATTATTATTTCGAATTGGAAGAAAAATTTGGTGATTTGTAAATTTCTTTGTTAATACTAAACATTCGGTTTTTGCTCATTGATTTTTATCTTCCAATTCTCATAATAAGGGATAAGGATATTTAGATGATATTGGATGTGGGATCTGGCAACCGATGCTGAAAAAGAACTTGCGTAGATGAGTGCATCGTCAGCATAGAGGGCCAGATTCGTGGAAGGAAATTTGGGAATATCGGCAAGGTATAGGTTAAATAACCTAGGGTAAGCACGCTGCCTTGCGGGACTCCTGCGTGCGTCGCCCTAGGTGTGTGTTATTTACTCGGACTTGAAAGGATCTTTGAGAAATGAATGAGTGTATTAGGGTAGTTAGGTATAATGGAAAATTATGGAACTCAAAAAGCTTGTAGATCAGGCCATTATGCCAGACTGCATCAAACGCCTGTTTGATATCTAGGGACAAGAGTACCGTGTTATGTTTCATGTTGAATTTATTAATAGCGTATTAAAGCACTGCTGCTACCAGGCGCTTAGGCCACGTTTGAAACCAAATTGTTCGGGAGGTACCTTGTCCTCTAGGTTAAATTGCTGCAAGACCTCTGGCTTCGAAGCTCTGTCCACTGCGCCACGGGGACTTCTTTTATCAGGACTAAATCCTTGTATAATTACAAAGTGCGTCAGGCGATGGTTCCAAAAGATTCGGAACAGACGCCTCTGATGAGACGAAACGCGCAACACATTCATAGCACTGGTACTGATAATGTACGGAGTAGCACATACAAAGTATGTCCCACTCCTGTCTCACGGTCAGTTTGGGGAAACAGGACATAATCCAATTAACCCGATGACCCGGTTATAGGCCAGGCGCTGGTTGATACGTTGAATTACTCCCTATAAAGGTCTGGCCACACATAACCGCACCGAGGCCGCACCAGGCTCGTAGCACGGTCGTGTCTCGGTTTTAAAATGTACCATTGTAATCAAATGCCATAAGCTAAATATCACCGCACCGTGCCCGACCACATACCCCGAGCCGTATGTGGTCGGGGTATGAAAAAGTGAACAAACATCAGCGACACACGGTTGTAAGTCACACCGCGTCGGCTGCAACGCATTTTTAAGTCAAGTTTGCATCGAACTTGTGATGTTTATAGAATATTTGATTTCTCGAAATAATGATTTAAAAAAAATATTAAAAGAAAATAACAATGTAATTATAATTTCTACTCACATATTATTATTCACAAGATGTAACAACTAATTTTACATTTTTAGTAGTTATTAAATAACTTTTTCTTTTATTGTCTGTTAACAACTAAACTTAAAACATTAACTTTTTATTTTCATTTGTAATGAACTGAAATAAAAGGTCACTGCCGGCAACTCGAAGCTGGGTTCTGGGAACATCGGCGCTATCTGATCCTCGTATGAATGATTTCATTCGCTGGGCATGTTTCAGACCGTACAACGTGACGTACCATCACCGACAAAATTAAAAATTTAAAGCCACGTCCAGCAATAATTCGCCAAACATCCGTCCAAACTAACCAACCTATTTGCGCGCTCCTTTGACGTCAAAAAATCGACAAGCTTTGAATCACCGGTGAATCACTCGCCAAGCCCTTAAAACGACGGGAATTCCGTCCACGTTTGCGCTATGTACGCACTGAGACACGGTCGTGCTACAGTGCGGGTCTTGTGCGGCCTCGGTGTTCTTTTTTTTTTTTAAGCCTATCCATATAGTCTCAAATAATCCATTTTATTCCTAAGCTTTAATTGAGGTACACATAACAAATTGTTTATCATTTTTTAAATCACAAGCACCTATGTCATACTTAATTATATTACCTTAATGGTGTAGTCGCGGCCTTTTAAGGTAAAATTTTGTCCTCCAATTACAAATCCTATTTCTGGTAATCTATTAATGGTATCACAATCTACCTAAAAAACAACTTTTTATAACAATTTATTATATTTAGATAAAGTTCTATTATTCCATTCCGTAACAAATATAGCATATACACGTCAAGCCAGTTTGAAATTACTATAAGCAATTTTTACCCGGCGGGCGAACTTTCGGCTCCAAATTGTGTTTGTACCAGAGGTAAAAGAAGGGAAATTATGTTAAGCAGGTAGATACAGCGCTCCGACAGGGTAATTAAAACAGTTTTAGGGAATTACGAATGGTAAGTTTTGGTAAGCAAATCCTTTTTTTTAATTCCTTAATTAAACCCAAGACTAATACACACTTTATAAATCCACTTAAGAATTATTTTCCACCTTTAGGACATTTGTGTCTGGTGTCGAAAATTGCCATTCAATTTTAGTCATTACCTGCTTGGTGTCGAAACTTCCTCCGCCCTAATACGAGGAAAGGAGGTGACCTTAAGCGAAACAACATGTGCTTATTCTTCTATCGCCGCGTAATTGATAGTACAAGATTAAACGTAGCCCGTTTTTGCAAATGTTTTTGACATTTTTAACGGAGCTAAAAACGAGAACTTCATCATAATATGTTTGACGACTATATTTTTTCGCTACTTACTATTTAACAACAACTGAAATTTCTTCGTCTGAAGTGTTATTAGAGAAAAGTGACCAAATATGGAATAGTATCCCTAAATATGGAATACCGGCATTTTTCTTAAACGGAAACTCACACACGACATAGGCATTTGTCTCTTTTTTAATGCCCATTCGCAGGTAGAAGTGGTAACATGCCAGTAGAGCAGGCCCTTTCGTCGCTGTAGCAACGTTTTGTTTTTATCGCTTTCTCATTACTTTTTAAGGTTTTTAAAAATACTACTATACTAAATTAAAGGAAAAGGACCTCTAAATATTAATATTAAGGGCTCAGATCTTTACGGTATTTTCTCTTTGTCCCACTAAACAATATTTTCGATATATTTTTCAAAAAAAAGTAGATTTTTTGGCCCAGTCTACTGTTATACTATACCATATTTGGGGTACCTATTCCATATTTAGCTACCCTTATCATTTTTTTTTAATTCTTAACTAAAATGAATCAATGTAACTAAAAATTTTTACAAAATAAAGGACAAATATACAAATATATAATTGGTAATAATTACTACAAAAAGTTTTTTTTATTTAAAATTTTTATGCAAATTATGTGTAAAAAACAAAACGATTTTCCATATTTGGTCACTTTCTTCTGTATTTTAACGTTCACCTCGATACGTATCTCCGTATCTTAATGTTATTATTTATTACATTTAAGCAGTAGGCGTGATTTCATGCATGCATTCTTTTTCTAATCACTACCCGTGTTCAGCACATTGAAACTTAACTGTAATATCGAGCTGGCACGACGAGTATGTACATTCGAGTACGCATAGGACAAATAAATATAAACATTTGTACAGGGTGTTTCTTAATTGCCATAAGAGAATTTAAGGGCGTATTCCTAAGCTATTTTTATGAAAAAAGTTCATATAAACATGGGTCCTCAATTTTTTGTTTTGAATATACAGGGGTAATAAACTTTTCAAAAAACTTTAAAAATTTCGAAAACACCTTTTTTAGTAAAATTTGTTAAACCAAATATAAACGTATTTAAATAAATATAATTTTTGTTGTTGTTGTTACATAATTGCTAATAAGAAGTTACATTACTTAATTTTAAAACGGAAAAACATGCCCTAATGTTTTTGGAATTGTCCAGGATAATACAGTTAAGCGGATTTTTTTCAAACGACTAAGCAAGTTATATAAATAATTTAAAAAAGAGAAAAAAATGACGGTGTTTCATTGAGAAAAAATATAAAAGTTGCAAAAACGTCAGTGGCTTACTTTTGTCAATAATATTCGACAAGATGCATCACACGCCGCCACTGGTCTTATCAATTGAAATTAGTTTAGGTCTAAATTAACTTCTTATTTTAATAAATACCTACCACAGCCAACGGATAAGGCATATTTAAGAAAACCTTTGAATACAAAAGATATTAGAATTATATTGAAAAACAGAAGATTACAAATGGAAACTTTTTATTCCTTCAAATTTAAAAAAACAAAATTAAACCAAATGCTGTTTGCCTAAATGACATATTGTTATTTGAGTAATTTTCTTTACAACTAAATCCACTTTAAAAAATTAATTATTTTTAAACCGATTTGAACCTATTATTTTTGTAAGGGAGCTTATTATAATTTTCTCTTTATTTACTATTCCCTTTATTCCAAAAATTTTGGAGAATTGTTAAAAATCAAATGATACATTTCCATAAAAATAAAAAAAAACCTTTTTAAATTTAAGGAAAAAGTAATATTAACCTGGCAAATAAAACATACTTACTCTGGATCTGCCCATAAAGAAGGGCCTAGCTTTTATAGCTTTATGAATGTTGTCAACGTCTGCTTTGGGTCCAAGAATATTGTTAGAACTAGTCTCTGTTATTGCAGAACATTTTCCGTTTCCACAGAATGTTAAGTTGCCTTCTTTTTGCATATTGACCCAAATGCTTAAAAATAACGATAATGCTTAAAGCACTTCATGACGTCAAAAATTAACAAAATCAGGACTTCCTCACTATCAATCCTGAATCATACAGGGTTAGTAAACAGTATTGCAACTCTTAAATAAATTTAAAACCGTTAAGCCCAATCTTGAAGATATCGAGCATCAAGAATTTAATAGAAATATCGGCACTGTTGCCAGATTTCCTAGTTTTGTGCTACACGTATTTTTTCGTTTTTTTTAATGGATAAGGAGTGGAGTGTTAATTGCAATAAATTGCGCGGACGAAATTTAATACGTCCACAAATTTTTAAAATTCCATTCTTGTTAGCTGCTAAGATATGACAACACCACATTTTAGGTTAACAGTTTCGATTCGCTCAAATATCTCTAAAACCGCTTAAGTTGCGTTTACAAATTTAATTATTTAAATTAATTAAATTATTTTAATAAAATACCCTATTTATTTTAATTGCAATAAAAGTAGCATGCCAACTTTGGTTAGATTCCAAATTGTCAAAATAAATTCTTTACCACTTACCGAGATGTGACAACACCGCAATTTCATTAAAATTTGGCAACGAGGTTGATATCACTGATCAATAAGGGATGCCAAAAAATCTCCAAATACCAAATTTTGTAAACAGAGCTTTAGCGGTTTTAAAGATATTAAGTCGCGAACATACTTTTTGCTGGAAGTGTAGTGTATAAATATATCGGCAACTAATAGAGACAGAGTTTTGAAAATTTAGAAACTTACTAAATGTGATCCGCCAAATGTAATGCAATAAAGGTAAATGGGGTATTCCATTTAAAAAAATGAAAAACATACGTGTACCACAAAACTTCGAAATCTGGCAACAGTGTCTATACACTAACACTATTCAATTCCATATGGCCAAAACATCTTAGATACCAAATTTGGTAAATGCATCTTAAGCGGTTTTAAAGATATTTAGAAGTACTTTTTACTAACCCAGTAAGTATAAAGTTTAGCTTTGTGCCCGTATTTTTTAAATATAAGATTTAATTAAAGGGCTTATTGTAAAAACACGATAAGCCACAAACACAAAAGACGGAGTTATTATATTTTTAAGTTAAATATAAAATGTGGTAAAACAACTATTACTAAAAATAAACTTGAATAACTTTTTATGAGCTTATAAGGTTTAAGGATAATACTTAAAACTTTTTATTGTCGCTTATCATAATAAAAATTAAATAAATTAGAGGATAAAAAATTATTTTGACCCCACTGGGCATGCTCAGGAGTTTGATTACTATCAAAATGCTAGTTTACTAACTAGAATTTTGTAAATGTTACACCCCTTATAATGTGCAAATTCATGCCTAAAAAATAGTAGATATAAGGAAAATTTAAAACAATATTTGGATTTAGACGGTTAAATTTCCAAAACTATAAGTGTTTGAGTTGAATTATTACAAAAAATAAAGTCAAATCAACTAATTTCTTTCTTTTAACTCGTGTTAATAGTGTGCGAGCAACAAAAAAAAATAATTTGAAAGTCAAAACAGAACACGACGAGATGATGACGTTTGTAACTTTTTCTTGTATAAATCCTATTATAGACATATAAAATGTGGTCCTTTTTAAAGCTCCTTAAAATTCCTTTTTAATGATAATAAAATTGGTCCGTGAGCCAGCAACAGATTTTGGGACCAATTTCCTCTCAGTCCATAAGTCGTAAAATGCTTCAAAAGGGTTGTACATAAATTCTTGTGAGCGTCAGCTGCGGCGCCGATGGTGGAATTACACAGAGTGCTCCAAACAAAGATTCATATACAACTTGTGTTTTTTTTAATGGAACACCCTGTATAGAAGTTCAGTTTTGGAATGTAAAAATAAAAATAACGTAAATTTTATAGGCGATACTTATACCAAAAATGTAAGGTTTTTAAAGAAATTTGGGATTTTGGGAAAATAAAATTTTATTATATCTTACCTTACTTACGCGTGACTTTGTATATTATGTTAGATTGCTGGAATATTAACGTTAACATCACCTACAATTAATTTTTTTACTAAAAATTATACAGGGTGTCCAGAAATTATTATAATAGTAGGTTTTAGTTACCATGTATAATTTCTAGTAAAAAATTAAATGTAGATGAGTGTACACCTAATTTTCTAGCAATATTACATAATATACAAAGGCAAGCGTAAGTAGGATAAGGTATATTAAAATTTTATTTTATCCAAAATATCCTTAAAACCACTTTCATTTTTGGTAAAGGGATCGCTGGTAAAACTATCATTTTTTTCTCCTACAATCCAGAAATGAACAAATTTTCAATTTTAAAAAACCCAAGTTTAATATTGATCTTTTTTCTGGAGCACCCTGTAAAATTCCACCATGGGAGACGCAGTTGACGCTCACAACGATTCATGTACAACCCTCTTGAAGCATTTTACGAGTTATGGACTGAGAGGAAATAACTGACAAAATTTTGCATCTGGCTTATAGTGTAATATTTTTAAAAAATCTAGTTTACTATTTAAGACTTGAGGATCGCCATATTTCCGAACATATTAAGAATTGGATATACTACACAAATACGTTTTTAAAGCTCTTTAAAAGATCTTTTATGGTGCATTCAGGATGTTCCATTAAAAAACCTAAAAATCAACTATTTTTACAGAGCCGCAGATATATACATATAAAACGGTATATGTCTGATATATATTCCGATATATATCGTGATATATATACCGAAAAATATCCAAATTTCTAATATACTGGTTAAGCAAATAAATATTGGATTAAAAATTACTTATGTTGGCAATTAGTTTATTTAATTTTTTTATCACTAAATAAGATGTTTTCATTCTTTGTATTACTAATAAATGTTAACATTCATAATTATATTTTTTTATTATTATTAACATAATGTATTATCCTTGAAAAATAAAAATATCAAATATCCGATATATATCGTTAATATCCGATATTTTAATATTTTTTATAAATATCGTGATTTTTACGATCCTTGCTATGTAAAAACCTACTTGATAATAGTGGCTCAACGAAAATAGTTCCGATACAAACTTAATTTTAAAATAAACTAATAAATACAAACCTGTCTAAATCAAACTGCCAATATTGTCCAGATGTAACAGGCATATATTTAATTTCGTCATATACTGTGTTATTGTTTTTATCTCTTTTGTGGTGAATATGCCTTTTTTCAAGAAATCCTAATATAATATTGCCGCCCTTGTTGGAAGTTTTATCTCTAAAAAAACGTCAATATGCATACAAGGTATCAGCTAATTAATGGTACACAGAAAAATCACTGATTCCCTATGCAAAAATATTAAGATTTAACCAACCAATCCTATTTTTCTTAACATGAAACGTTCAGATACGATAATTTTATGTGTAAACTAAATTGCTCTGCCTACACTACTTTGAATTTCTCTAAAAACGTCTTCAACTTTTAGATTTAAGTATGTTTGGTTTAATCGGTTAAATTTCAATATTTTTGCATAAGGAATCTGTGGGTTTTCTGTGTACCATTAAGTAGCCCTGTATATGAAGAAACACCCTGTATAGACGACTGCATTATTATCGGACATAGATATTATATTCGTACAATTTAAGAACCTGTAAAGCCCATAACCTTTAAGTGAGATATAAAGGATTTTAAAGAGACCTAAACTAATAAAAATAAAAATCCGAATACTTGAAATTATATCGATCTCTATACAGGGTGTCCAGTAACTACGACAAACTTTAAGGACTGATTCTACAATAAAAAAGATGATAAAATTTCATTTAGGTATACATATGTCATAAACGTCTTGGTTTTTGAACTACAGAATAGTAAAGATTAAATTTTTTATTTTTTAAATAACTATTATACAAATTTAATATTTTTAAAAAATGGGGGACGCCTCCTATGCATCAGAAGAAACAAGATTGCTTTTACCAGTGTCGTCCATGAGGGGTTTAAGGTATTTTTAAGGAAAAAAAAATGGTATGCTACTGCATTTTTCTAATATAAAAATACTTTTTAGAATTCCTATTTAGTTTGTCGTTGTATTAAAAAAAAAACACTTTATTTGTTAAGTTTAACACCTATCTTGAGATTAAAGAATTTGGGGAGGGTCCAAAATTATGCAAGCAATGCTCCTCTACATTTTGACAGCGTACTTTTTAATACCCTGTATAAGACAAAATACATTATTAACTGTTACCGTTTAACTCTGGACAAAATGGTGATGACGAAAAAACGAAAAAGCATATTTTTACAGATTTAAAAAAAAACTATTAATCATTATAAAGTTTTTAAATGAAATATGTATATACAGGGTTATTCACGGTGAGAGTCCTATTAAAATATTTTGGAAACTACCAAAGATACATTTCTTAAATTTTGGCAGTAGGTTTAAAGAGTTACGATCTTTATATGGCAAATATTTCACGTTTCGGGACTTCCGGTTATACAGGAAGTGCATATCAACTTGCTTATTTTAAATAAAACGCCCTATATATTTTTAGATTTTCGGATTCTACACGAAATTCTAAACATATTTTGTGTATCATGTCCTATACCTAAGTTTAAGCGTTTTTAAATATTAAAAATTACTCGTCAAAAAATGTCGTTTGCAGACCCAAAAATATTTATTAATTTATCCTATAAAAAATCCCTTATTGGTTAATATGGAATAAAATTCCTATTTAAAAGGACCCAATTTAACTAAGTATTCATAAAGTTTAAAAAAAATAATAATACAGGGTGTTTAAAAAAATAACAAATTGAGAAAACTACCAAAAGTCCATTTTTAAAATGAAAACTACCAAATTTTATAATTTTAAATTATAAAGCATCAAAAATAAAAGTAAGTTTGTGTAAAGTTGCCTATTCTTAAAAGTTGTAGTTTTTGAGATATTTCCAATCAAATATTTTTATTTGCCTAGATATGGCTGCAGGTTTAAATATTGTTATTATTAGTTGGCTATGATGGCGTTGAAAAACAATCAAATGTTAAAGAAATATGTATGTTATTCTGCGTCTGTCATTCAACACTATCATGGCTAACTAAGAATACATTATAACTCAATTTTAAATTAGCAGCTTATTAGTCAAATAAGCCTATTTAATTGGAAATATCTCGAAAACTACAACTTATAGGAATAGGCAACTTTACACAAACTTACCTTTATTTCTGATGCTACATAAGATAAAATTTGGGGGTTTCCATTAAAAAAATGTATTTTGGAGTAGTATTTTCAATTTCATTTTTAATCTTATTTTTTAAACACCCTGTATTATTATTTTTAAACTTTTATGTACTTGGTAAAATTGGGGCCTCTTAAACAGGAATTGTATCCCAAATTCATTAATAAGGGATTTTTAAGAAATATTTTTGGTTAACTTTAAAGATGTTAAAAACGCTTAGACTTAGGTATAGGACATGATCATAGATAACCACATTTAGATCTTCAGTGGCAAAAAGCATTTTTCGGATTTTTACGACCTCGCGCAGTAAACAAATCGAGGGTGGACGAGCATGCGCACTTAAAAGCTACAATACCGTCAAATCGTGCCCTTCCTCCGCGGTCTGACCGTGACGCTCATTAGCTACCGTACTCCGAACGAAAAACATAGACGGCGTCGACAAATTCTGTTTGGCGCTTGCGCGTCAAACCTCGGAGATGAGTGGTATCCGAGCGCACAAACACATTTTTCGTCAATGAAAAGTAACTTTTGTTTCGGTCTTGGCAATCCATCGAATTTCGTGTAGAATCCAAAAATGTAAAGGTGCTCCATTAAAAAAAAGCAAGAAAAGAAACGTGAAATAATTTCCATAATAAGATCAATATTACTTAAATCTAGCGCCAAAATTTAAAATATGTATTTTTAGCAGTTTCCGAGATCTTTTAACAGGGCACTCACCGTGAATAACCCTGTATAATTACATTTATTGATTTCTTATTAAAACCTAGATGTGTTTTATGTATAAAAGTCACCATTTTCAATTATTATTGCTATACTGAGAATTCATAATTTTTGACGTTCTAAATGATAACTATTTTATGGTATCATAGCAGCCCAAGACATATTATTCACTAATTTGCCTAAAGATTATTTTAAAAACTGTCAGAGGAAGGTATACACTATTATGCATGAACCAAATCTAGAATTTTCTGAGAAATCTAAAAATGCAATACATTATAGGGTCAATTAAAGAACCAAAGTTATATGTATGTCGTTACACTTTTTCCGGACACCCTGTATAATTGGAATGGTTGTCATAAATTCAATAATAATAAAAAAATCATCTTATTTAAATCACTGATTTAAATTGTTCAGCCGAGACCAGCTAGAAAAAACTTTCAAAAAAACCATTTAATAACGTTACCTGTTTAAGTAAATACAAAAAATAGGTTCCTTGATTTTTTCTGTTTGTATAGAGCATAAAAAAATGGATCATAGGCATCATATTTTAATCCCAGTCCAAGAATCCCATCTATTTTGCTAAATAAAAATGATTTGGGCACTTCTGTCATTTCAACAAAAGAGTAGTTGGTAACATTGGAATGGGCAATCTAAATATATAAAATATATGCATGAATACAAGGTTTTTCACAAAAAAGCATCAAACATGTATTTCATAAAATTTTCTAATATACACATTAGGCTAAATTGAAAGGGATATCGGCCAGTAAAGCAACAAAAAGCGAGCAGGATTAGTTATCCTATCCGAAATGTTTACATACCGGCATTCACGTGAGACCGTTTTCTTTCCACGTATTGCCTGTTTACGTTTCTGTTTTGCTGAATGTATATATTTACAAACAGTGTATTTCAATTAAAATAAGCCACCTTTTTATTTCTGTTATTTTCACGTTTATCAAAAAATACTGAATTATGTCAATTTTTATTTCTAGAGTAAAACATTTTTGGTGTCAAAATTTACTTCTTCAAGGTTATCCCTTTCCCTCACCAACAAAAAAAATGTCAAGAAGTTCGAATGAGAAAAGTGGCCAGGCAATACTATTTCCTAAAAAGTTTTTAATTATTTTTTTAATGGTTATTAGTTTTTTAAAATCGGTTTAAAGGTTTTCGAAAATACTAACCCTAAATACCGGGTTAGTAGCCGATGGCTTAGCCCTATAACTCTATCTCATTTGATATAAAAACATTAAGGTCGTTGTCGCCTAAACCGCAAGTAATAGAAAACAACCGAGAAAAAAAAGTGAACGGTTTCTTCCTGTCTTATCTACTACACCTAGATATTTAAAAAAGATAGGAGGCTATTTGAGCGTTAGGCGACCGTAAATAATATTTGTTTTTTGCGATGTCCATGGCAAAACTCGTATTATGCGTGGAATTGTGTTTTCACGTAGTTCTTTTAGTTGTCACTTGGGTAAATGTTTGTTGTATACTGGTTAAGCAAATAGGTATTGGGAAATCGGCCAGTAAAGCAACGAACAAAGGATGTATGTGACGCATTCAATCTGAAATGTCTACATGCAGGAATTCACGTTAAATTTTTTTCCCACATTGCCTATGTGTTATGTTACTTAGCGGATTCTGATTTCTATTTATAAGTAGCATGTTTATGGATTTATATATTTATTTACTTTACGGCAAAATAAAAAATATTCGTAGTCTGCTTATATTTTTGCAGACTATAAGATTTTCCGACCAATGAAATATCGATTGCGTTGACTATAATAAATTATACATAATATTTTACCTTATATCAATAATAAAAAACACTTACAGAAATATTATCGTAGGAGAAGTAACCACTTAAATTATAGTTGCCTTCGGGTACTACAATAGTTCTGCCATCTGGTTTGTATTCTGAAGATTTGCTATGGTCATATTTGTTATGGAACACTTCAATGAAAAAACAGAATTGTTATTAAGTTTTCTTGGAATGATGTCAAGATAAAACTAATTGAATCAATGACCTTTTATCCTTTACAGGACACAAAAATGAATTGAATTGATAATATTTGTAAAATAATAAACGTTTCAGTGATTTGCCTAAAAATGCGTTTTCTGTGTTTCATATACAGGGTGATTCAAAAATCGTTCACGAAACTTAAGGGGTGATTCTACTTGACAAAATAGAGGGTAGAGCTTCATATATATTTTTTTTCAAAATGTCATTCGTTTTCGAGATACAAGCCGTCAAAGTTCAATTTTTATTTTGTTTTTTCGCCATATTGCATTTATTTTTTAACCAATCCATTTAATATTTGACACACAAATCGAGCTTTGCAGATTCTAAAATGATAAGAGAAAAGTACTTTTTTAAATACCGCCAGAGGGAACTTTACCTAAAACTTAAAAATTTTGCGACATATCCTCAGCTTTTAGGCGGTTGGAGGTCGAGGACGCAAGGAAGGGCACTCCACGGAGAAAAGTTGGCAAGACTGGGTAAAATCAAAGCTGACGATCAATCCAGTGGCGTCTAGAATTTGCATTTCATTTTGCATTGTTTTGGTAGTGATATTTGTTGAAAGATGTAATTCCTAATGTTTTTTATTTAAAGTAAAGGAATTTACAACTTAATAATAATTAAAAACTGTGGTATAAACAGTTGTTCTACTAATACAATAAACTGTATATCTCCGGCACTGAACAACATAGCCGAAAAATGGGAGATGTGACGTCATAACACGTCAAAGCAATATGGCCGAATGTCGTGACCTTATATAGACTGACTTTGTTTACATCATGACTTTTTATTTTGACAGATATCGCAAAGCTGGGGCGCCATTTTATAGACAATCAAAAACTTAAAAAATAAGGTACACTTTATTCAACGACTATACACACTGTGTATAGTCGTTGCTCTTGATTAAAGTCGATAAAGCTCACCGTTTATGCACCAATAGACATCAAAGATTTCATAAATTTCAATCATTACCTTACCTACATACATACAGGGTGTCCAGTAACTCAACCGACAAACTTAACCAAACGATTCTACAACAAAAAATAAGAAAAAAACTTCAGATAATCATATGTCCTAAACGTCTTAGTTTTAGTTAGGTAAAAATATATTTTTTTTTAAATATTTAACACACCGTAGTTCAAAAACTAAGACGTTTAGGACATATGTTTATATGAAGTTTTTTTCTTATTTTCTGTTGTAGAATTGCCCCGTAAAGTTTGTCGGTTGAGTTACTGGACACCCTGTACGTATGTAGGTAATTTGATTGAAATTGATGTTCGATGTCTATTGGTGCCTAAACGGTGGGGTTTATCGATTTTAATAAAAAGTACCCTATTTTTTAAAGTTTTGATTGTCTATAAAATGGCGCCCCAGCTTTGCGAGATTTTCAAAATAAAAAGTTATGATGTAAATAAATTTTAAGTTTTAGGTAAAGTGCCCTCTGGCACTTAGAAAAAAACTTTTGTCTTAAAATTTTAGAATCTGCAAAGCTTGATTTGTGTGCCAAATATCAACTGGATTGGTTAATAAATAAATGCAATATGGCGAAAAACCCAAAATAATAATTGAACTTTGACGGCTTGTAACTCGAAAACGAATGACATTTTGAAAAAAAAATTATACGAAGCTCTAGCCTTATTTTGTCAAGTAGAATAACTAGAAATCTTATGTTTTGTGATCGATTTTTGAATCACCCTGTATAATGCCGACTAAGTCTTTTTTGAGGAAGACCTCATACTAGTCCCTGGTCCAGTATTAAAATGGACTTCGTGATAAGAACACTTTTTAAACCTTTTAAGGGTGGGTTTCTTTTGACGAGTCTACCACCTTCTACCCCTTTTGCTGTGTACTCTCCTACGATTCACCGCTGCAACGAGCGCACCGCTTCGAACATAATGAGATCAGGGGCTGCCGGCCCACCGCTTCCACCTTTCGTCGGACGGCGACACAAACAAAGCACATCCTACCTCCGTTGTGCCTACCTCAAATATTTCCTATGCTTTTAATTTCCTATGGTCGCCGAGTTCGTTTCCACACCTGTATATGGAAGCGGCGCTTTAACTCAGCCTGTCAATGTCCAATGTTTCTGGTGTCGGTCTGGGCCAACGTGTCACTTTTTTGTCGAACAAGTTTACCACAATGTTTTACATGAAATAATTAAACATTGTGTTAAAAATCGTAACTGTTACAGTTACGAAACCATAAGGCCCATTGACATGTTTTGGGTATCGGATTAGGCGAGTTTCGTAACTATGATACTTATGATTTTTGACACAATGTTTAAAAATAGCATGTAAAACATTGTGGTAAACTGGTCCGACAAAAAGTGCCGCGTTCGTCCAGTCCGACACCCGAAACATTTGACATTGACAGGCTAGGTGAAAACGCCGCTTTACATATAGCGCCATGAATATTCGTGGTAGACTCGTTAAAAGGAACCCGCTCAAAGAGGTTTTAAAAGATGGTCTTATCCAGGGACTATACCATTCTTGCTTCATTTAAAATGGCTAAAAGCTATTATAGAATTCGCCATAGGATAAACAACGATGTTGGTGTATAATACTGTTTTCTATTTATTAGTTATGGTTTTTAAAAAATTAATTTTACCTTTGAAAAAAATCTTTAAAAAATATTGGTGTAACTTTTTATTTAAAAAAACTAACCAGAACTTTAAAATAATCTAACGTGTTAAACTTGTTTATTTAGGGGCGCACTTCGCAAGTGTAAATATTTATCCAGTATTTTATCTAATAATATTTAATTTGTGTCCTTATTTTTAATCAAATCACAAAAAAATTAATTACAGTTAGACTAAGGGTACGTCGTTATACTGAATCTGATTGAATCGATAGGATAAAACTTAATCCGACAAAAAATTGCGATATATACGTTTCAGATTGAGTAAGGGATTGGATTGAACGCCATAAGTCAATTCTGTTTTTCAAGCGATTTGAATTGAGTTCAGTCCGATCGGAGGTTGTATTTGTACGATGTTCACGGTTTTGGAAAAGTTTTAAAAAATAACAGTTAAGTAGAAACAGCTGATGGATGGACGGAGGACACACAATAAACCTGAGCAGGTTGCAGTGCTAGAGGATATGCAATCCACCTCCTAATCTAATCTAATCTAATCTAAAACAGCTGATAAGTGTAGAAACGAACTAGTGGAAAATAAAATAAGCTTAATTATTTGCTAAAATATTGTGATAGTGTTATTTTTGTGGTTTGAGTTATTATTTTGCCTTATTTTCTAAAATTAAATTAGATTAATTAAACAAATTCCACAAAAGTAAGGTTGGAAGTTTACTTTTATTTGTTGTTTTTTTCTTCATGTATATACTTTTCTTTGCCAAATTTAAAAAAATTTAGAACCGGATTATCTGCATCCGATGAATTCCAGGACGAACGGCACGGTATTAGGTTCAATGCGACCCGTCCAATCGGATTCGATTTTTACGATGTACCCCTAATATTAGATTCTTGAAAAATTATTTTTTAAAGTGTTTAAAGGGTGTTCATTTGAAAAATAATAGTTAGACAGGAAAATGCAATTTTACCAACTTGTGTTATTCCTTTCCCTTTTACTAGTCACCAAAACTTGTTTTGATTGTATTTTTTAACATCACCTGAGGTCCTTAGATAAATTTGCATCCAATTATGGCCACCTAGATGCAATGTTAAAAAAGGCCGTAAAAACTAATTTAAAATTATCTTAAAAATTAAAAAAAAATGGTAAAATATAGAATGACCCGAAAGTGAAAAACAGGCAAAAAATCTCCTTGTCCCCTACCATTTACCTCTACCAAGTCTTATTTTGATATTTCTAATGCCTAGTCCTCATTTAGGTGAACTAATTGCCGGGAGATCCGGAATCACGATGACCGTAATATCAAAATGGCATTGGTCTGCCGGAAGGCACACGATTCCGGTACTTCGCAGTTCCGCAATACTTTACCCTACATGATGGACTAGGTATAATACTCTAGGACAGGGGTTCCTAAACTTATTTGGACTTTAACGCCCTTAAAAGCTTCCAATGGTGTTACGACGCCCCTGAAGTGCCGAGAAGTCGGGGGCGTATAAAAATAAAATGATGACCAAAAAAACAAAGGTCCTTCGCCCTTTCCCTTGTTTTTTGACGCATCAACACGCGACGCCCCTGGGACGCCAGTGCAACCTCAAGGGCTTGTCTCATAAATTCGTTGACACCCGGTATTATAGTCCATCCGTGGACACGCTGTATGTTTACATTTTCTTCTTCGTTTCATTATTTTATATGCTAAAAACCAAACTTTTGTATAAAATTAAATATAAAACTAACTTATAAATAAAAAAATGTGAACTTTAAAGTTAACAGAAAAGCCATATTTAAATACTTACAACAACCTATATAGTACCAAACATGACACTCTGCTGACATAACCCATGACATGGTCCAAGATGTATCGAATGAAACATATAAAGTTTGTCCTGGGTGACCCATAACAATTTCCCCATAAAATTCATTCTAGGAATAAAAGTTTATTACCTTTTTGGCTAATGGCACAACATACAGGTTGTTTCCTAATTGACGTAAGAAAATTTAAGGGGCTGTTCCTGAGCCAATTTTATGAAAAAAGTTCATATAAAGTCCTGAAATTTTTTGTTCTCAAAATACAGGGTGTTAAAGTTTTTAGAAAACTTTAAAACTTCAAAAATCTTTTTTTTTTAGTAAAATTTGTTTGACTGGACATAAACGTTGTTAAATTAAGTATTTGTTGCTGTTGTTACATATTTGCTAAAAAAAGTTATATCACCTAATTTTTAAATAAACAATTGCGCTGATGTCTCTTGTATGGTCCAAGAATACGCAATTTAGCGAATTTTATGTTTTTTTCTGGAGAACTAAGCCAGCTACGTGAAAATATTAAGAAACATTAAAGTTCTATTTTTAGATGTTTCATTCGGAAAATATATAAAATTTGCATATAACACCTAGTATCTTAGAAGCAAAGCATTTCCGGACCAATGTTTATATAAACGTTTTTTCATAAAATTGGCTCAGAAATACGCCATTAAATTTTCTTTTCTTGCTCTTAAAATTTACTCTAGGAATAAAATTTTATTATCTTTTTAACTTATGACAATGTATATCTACTTGTTCTTATTATTAGCTCAGTTAAGAGTTATACAAAATCTCTTAAGTACGTTTAATGATATTTAGCCTAAAATCTTCATGGATAAACACAAATAGTAGATTCTAAAGCATACTGTGGTTTTAACCAAGATAAATAACTTGCCGTGCAAACTTAAAAATCAGTGTCCTATTAATAAAAATAAAGAAAACGCCTAGAAAACCATTATTAACATATTGCAAGCCTGGGCCTGAACTCTAGAATCTCGCACGAAAATTTCGCTTGCGAGAAATGTCACGCGTTTATGTCGAACACTTTTGGAAGGTGGTATTCTCGAACAGTTTTCGACTTCAATCTTGCGATCGACAATTTGTCGATTGTAGGAAATGATGCAACATTGGAGTGTTTGTCTGAATAGAGGAAGAATCCGTTTCAAACCTCTAATATTGCCAAAATACAGAAAAAAACAAAGTTCTTTTTTTTATAAGTTTTTTCTTTGGTTCTTTTCAAGTTTTGGTAAAATAATTTTTGGCGAAAACATTTCGTTCTCGAAATATTCATCATCAAAGTAAAAATTTGAATTAATCCTATTTTTGCTATATTCCCCTTCTTTTTGCACACAATTCTTGATTCATAGCTAAAATGAAATGCAATTTTTTATTTTCACCTTTTAAAATGCGTTTTTTTACGTATTTTACTTTTGAATTAAACTGCATAGCTTCACTTTCAATCGTTTTCAGTCGCAGCAACTATGACGTCACCGTGTACACATGGTTGCCGCAATATTAAAATGAACTTTCGCAATTTTATTAGTAAAACGTATAAAATAGATACAAAAACGAGGGCTTTAAAGGGTGAAAATCCAATATTGTATGCCAGTTTAGCTTTAAATCAAGAATTATGTGCAAAAAGAAGAAGGTATATAGTAAAAATAGGATAATCAGAAAATTTCTTTAAACTTTAATGATGGATAGCTCGAAAACGAAACGTTTCCGCCAAAAACGTTTTTTAAAATTCGTGATCAGCGCCCCAAAAAAACCCGTATACCAAAATTCGTCAAAATCGGAGTTGCCGCAGGTTTCTAGAAAAATTACCCAAAATATTGGTATGTTTTCCTTTGGACTCTTTAATTTTCCAAGATTTCAAGATTTTTAATTACTTATAGCATCTCCAATTCATCGTCCTTAGCCATTTTCTTTAAAACTACACGAGTGAATTTTGATTGTCGAAAACGACATATTAATGACGCACGTTTTACAGTCGGCAAGTTCTTTCTGCAACTTGCAAGAAACTTGTGGTAGGCATGCGCAGTACGCGAACAGCTGATTTTTGGCAGCGTATTTTGCAACTTTATTGCGACTTGCAACTTTACCAGTTGGACTGATTTTTCTTGCAGTTGCAACTGCAAGTCTGGGAAAAATTTGGTTATTTTAGTGGTACCAACCCCACCCAAAGTTACTAGTTGAGTGATCACCACCTTCTTGCTTTTTTCTTGAATTTTCATCTCCCCAGGAGGGTAACGGCAGCAATAATGAGGCAAATTGTAACCGCGGTGGCTCTTTTTCGTTCGATTTATTTCATTTTTAACAGCTATTCTAAATATCGGTCAATAGCTAGGTTAGGTTCTAACTTTATTTTTCACATTTTGCACGTTGGTATCGTGCCCTATTTTTGCAATATTAAAAGCGAATTACCGACTGTAAAACGAATCTGTAATAAACTTGAGCAAGTTTATTGTTGAAAGAAAGTTGCTGCAACAAAATTGCAGAAAGAACTTGCCGACTGTAAAACGGACTTTAGACTTTGCGTGATTTTCTCGCATGAAAAATATCTATTTCGAGATTCCAGAATACATTTTGACTTTTCATGCGACATTTTACATATCTCGCGTACGACATGGTCTAATAGAGATTCGAGAATACCCCCTCTGGATTGCACTAAACTAGTTAAAGTTAAATGCAAATATCTAAAAAACGGTTGCTTAGAGTGATACTTACAAAGTACCTTTTTGTGTAGAAAGCATAGGAGAGTTTACTGGTTTATTTCGATGGTACACACAGAGTAGACCAAAAAAGTTGTGACGTTTTAGAGAAATTAAAAGTAGTGTAGCTAGTGACCTCTAGTTTACATATAAAAATATCATATTGTTATCTAAATAATTCATGTCAAAAACAAAACAAACAACAAAATAAATTTAAAAAAAGTCACTTTGATACGTTGTATCTTTTTTATTATCAGCTTTTGGTTATAGGTACGTTTGGTTAAATCCTAATATTTTGGCATGGGGTATCTGTGGCTTTTCTGTGTACCATGAATTAGCGGACACCCTGTATATTTGGGGTGGGTCCCATATTTCGGTTTATTGTCAAGTTTAAAAAAAATAAATTAAATGAAATTTAAAAACGGTTGATATTAAAATAATGTATTTTATACTAAACTGAAATATTTTTTTCTAGACATTATTCACATTATAATATGAAAATTCTAGAAATAATGGACGCATCGTTTTTTTATTAATGTTTGGGAGCCATTTTAAAAATAAAGACAATGTTATGGTGTATCAATGAAAAGAAATTTGGTGATAAAAATATGGCAAATAAAAAGTTTGGGTTACTTTGTAGAAGTAGTATTGATAAAATTACAAAAATAGATAAAATCAAAAAATATATACATTTAAATTGACTTTGAGAATGTTTAATAAGATATTAATAAAAAAAATAAAACAAAATAAATGAAAATAAACAGAAATGAATGATATTTTAAATAATGTAATATTGGTACTGGTTTTATTAAAAAACATTAACATGTTTAAGATAAGTTGTAAATTTAACCGGTTCTGGAAAACTAAATTGTTTACACTGAATAAACTGTCTCCCTTTATAATGAATCACACATATCTGGTTATTTTTAGATTAATGACTTATTTATACAATGATAATATTTTTATCAAAGTATATGAGCCAACACTAAAATTATATAATTTAGCAACTTCTTACAGTATGAATAATAAATATTGGTTAAAAATACCCTTATTTAATACAAATTTTATTTAAAATTTTAATATTATTTGCGGTTAATGGATATTTACCATTCCTTATTTAAAATTATATTATAAACCCTTAAGTAGTTGAATTAGTTATTTATTGTTAATAAAATATTTTTAAAAGTAAAACAATGAAAAAATTAAACAAGCTTAATTTGTTGAATAATTTTTTGAATATATCTACACTATGAAGTAAAAAATCCATATCTAAACTTTTAGATATTATAACATAATTTCCAGGACCAGAACTAAAAGGCTGCTAAAGACTTAGTTTATGTAAAAAAAATCAACAAAAGTAGACCCCTAAGAACGTGCTTAATCTTTTTAGTTTTCTACCAAAAAACCGGTGGTATGAAAAACGATATTTTCTGGTTAGAAACAGGTTGCCAATTTATACTTTATACCGGTAGACAGAGGATATTGTTACCTTCTTTATTTTTTCGTAGATTTTTTATTTTAAGGTTTAACATTTTTACCTTATATTACTGCTGTCCAACGGAAAAATACCGTATGTGAAATTTTTTTGAAAATGAGTTTTTGATATTTTCATTGTTAACTTAAATCTTTCTATTGTTGCAAAAAAAATAATATTTTTATAAAAAAGTGCTTTAAAAAAGAAATTAATTTTGCCATTTTGTACGTATGGTTAAAAACGGGGTTCTAAACTAAACAATAACTTCAAGAGTTCTGCTCAGATCGACTTAAAATTTTAAGAATATATTCTTTAAATGTTTAACAATAAGATAAGACAAAAAAATTATTTACAAACCCTTACCCCCTCCCTCTTAAAATGATATCTTATATGTAAATGGCAAGGAATTTTATGAGGCAAATCTTTAAACGCCATTTTCTCAAAAGTTATAAAAATGCACATATGGTGTTTTTACATTGGACGACAGATTATAAGCATAAATTAATATTTTTAGCATAATTAGAATGTTAAACCCACTTCCGGTTTACACAGAATTACCATCAATTTTCTTGTTTTAAATAACAAGTGCCCACTTTTTATTTACATATATGTAATTTTTATAAAAATATCCAGTAATAGATCACAACATGGTGTTTATCTTTAAAATGGCGGCAAGAGATCCCTTTAAAAGAAAACCAAGTCCAGTCATTATTTAATTGTTTCTATTTATATTGAAAAATTATTTCTGTTTTTAAGAGGATTGGGCAAACGAAAAATGATGTATTTTACATCCACAGGCACTAACATTTTTTATTTTCTTTATTAAATCACATTCATTTCTCAATTTCAATTTTAAAAATCCAAATGTTCTTTAGAAAATTACATTAAAATTTTTAATTACCAAATGTAGGATATGTGTGGAAGTAATATAGGTAGTTTTTAAGTTTCAACAGCCTACTTGGCACAGCGGAAATAATGGCCATTCATGGTTTTCTTAAAAAGTAATCTCTGATCTCCAAGAGAAGATCTGTATAAAATACTACCATTACCATACTTAACTACAAAATAAATAAATACAAAAAATAAATAAACTACTTTAATCCAATCAAAACCTAACATAGAAAATTATAGGTGTACCAAACAATATAGGTATCCAAAAAAGTGAATGGTAAATAAAACCTTTTCTAAATTATAATTAAAGTTAACTTATTACTGTCTCCATGTAAATTAATTAATACAATACTATGTACTTACATGCAGATATCATTTTAGTGCAATAGAATCATTGATCCTTGGTTTACTTTTATGGTAATCTGATTTTTAAGACTTTTATTTAACATACAAAATACAAAAAGAAAGCCAATTTAGGTATGTAATTAATTTTATTTTTAAACCACTATTTTGGGTAACCATTTTTAATTACCTATTAGGTGCCATTGCATTTACAACCCCAATTTTATTTTTAGAAATTTTAATTCAATGTTAACTTATTAATGCATGTTGTCTAGTAAACTAAAAGGTACTATGTACTTACATCCAGATATCGTTTCAGTGCAATAGAATCATTAGTCCTAGGAGGGATAGGTTTGCTGTAATACTTTTTATGTATCCAGTCAAATGTTAAACCATAATTTTCAAGATTGGAGTGCATTTAAATACTGCTCGAATGGTGTTTTTTGTCTCATCACATTAATTCTAAAATTACAAAGAACAGATTAATAAATGTTAGGCTTAGGTAATATATATTATATATATTACCTAAGCGAGACATAAGTGAGACATATATATATAAACAATTAAAAAGGGCTGTTTATCCTACCTCATAATTCCCTCTTCGTCCTGGTTGCTTTTAACTGCTTTCACAATATTTAGACAAATTAAAGCTAACCAGAAGTTTAACTTAAGTAACATTTTACAAATAAATTTCTACAATTCCTTTTGTCTTTAATGTGTTTAAATTTCTAACAAGAACGAGGTAGTAAATGTAAGTGATCAGGGTGAACGGAAAACCTGCAAAGGATTTAGGGATTTACTTCGAGCCGTTCACTGCGATTATGCTTTCAAGTGTTTTTGGGAGTCCCCCAATTTCAGATGAAACTTGGCGATGAAACATACAGTTATCTTCCAAGGTTGCCAAAGTTATTGAACTATTGAGAAAAAGGTATAAGTATAGCTACGTTTACACAGTGCAAATTTTACAAATTACTAAGAGTCATGAAAAAACAACGGGTTTCAATTTGATTTAATAATGAAAATATATTATATTAAAAATATATTATATAAAAAGTATTTAAATTCATTATATATTTTATGATGACAAAATTCTAAGTAACAAGTAAAAAATAGAAAATAGTAATATTATGATGATATGGTTGCCGTCTTCAAACATCTTCAAGCATTGTTGAATTCTAAATTCAGGGAATCCCCTCCCCCGGAGCAAACCCTCCAGAGAAAGTCTATCAAAGAAGAATTTAGCTGAGAAGAAGCCAAGGGCGTCATAGAAATAAAGACGGCAATAAACCACTTCTTTCTAATCGCGTCGTTTAAATAGTATGCGAGCAACAAAAAGAGGAATAATTTAAACGAAGTGTCTATAGCCACACTCCACGGATATCCGTGTATTTAGTATAAAAACATTTTAAATTTCAATTGGAAACTGGTTTTGGTAAGTTTTAGCAACGATAAAATATATCGTTGGTTTTAGTTCATTTATATTAGCTTCTACATTTATAGTAACTACTTTATTTATATTTTTTTACAATCAAAGATAAAACTCGATTTTTATATCGTGACTAAACTTTATTAAAATCACGGAAAATTTTAATCCATATGAAGCTAGAAGCTATATGGGAATTACAGGCACGGATATCCCTGGAGTGTGGCTATAGAAGCACCGTAATTTAAAAGTGAGACAGAACTGCTAACCGAGAGGCTTCTTCTCTGCTAAATCGCAGTCTATCAATTACTGCCAGGGGGATGCGAAGTAAAAAAAAAATAAAAAAATTTAAGTCAAAAAATATTTTGAAGAGCAAAAAAATAATTGTCCACAGCACGAAGGATGACTAGATTTTACCTCTCGTATGTTCCTTTCCCAATAGCTAGGGGGTGTAAAACATTTTAAAATGCCTAAAATCAATACTTTTTTTGCAAAAACTTTCCACTTTTCATACATACAGTGCAAGTGATCCCCTTGCACCCCCTCCGTGCGCCCACGAGTATGAATATAATCTCAAAGTAGGTACATATGTAATTTGTTATACAGAACTGTCAATAAAAGTATGAAGTTAGCGGTCAGTTTAGTTTTTAAACCTGAAAACCTTTCTTTTGCTCTTCAACTGTTTTGAAAAAAAACATTTTTTTACCCCCCTCCTGTCTGAATTCAACACTTCGTTCAAGAAAGTGTTTTTATGGCATTTGCCTCACCCACCAAAGTCCAAAAAAGATCACTTAAAGATGGATTGTTTGCTGGGAGTAGCGCTTTAAGCCGCTTTGTTTACTTACCTGGAGACTTTTTTTTGGTTGTCGCCTTTTTGCTCCCCCTCCTCGCCAAAAAAATAATAAAAATTGCCTACAGCCCTGCATTATAATATGGTACATACAGTATTTCTTATTTATCCCCATTTTTACCAACTGTTTTAGGGCTAGGTAAAGAACAATAATATAGAAGTTATTCTCTACCTAGCGCTAGGGATCCCCTAAAAAAGTTGGTGGAAATGGGCATTTTTTTGTTGATATTTTATGTTAAGTTTCGATAATTTTGTTACAGTCTGGCATCGCTGTGCGCGACAATGAAATGAAAAGTCGAGGATCAATATTAGGGACATGGTGCTTATCTTTTGCGAACGTATACCAATTTTCAAATCAATGACGTAAATATATCCACCTCAATATTATGGCGTCATAGGAACTCGCCATACACAACAGCGTCCAAAAATTTGAGGCGTCCGGATATACAACGCTGTAAATATTTTGAAGCCGTTGTATATGGCGAGGGCATACCATCGGATGCCGTATTTGGTGTATTCCTTTTATGCTCTAGAGCCGCCCAAAACCAAGGAGATAAAGTTTTTAATAAAGTTCATCTCCTTGGCCCAAAACCGTTCTTGAACTGCCAAGAGTGTCAAAACTGTCAAAAATACAAAAGACTGACATTAAAAGGAACACTTTTGGTACTATTGACAGTTTAGAGAACGGTTCAGAACGGTTCTACAAGGTTAAAGGAATACACTAAATTAATAGAGGGGTGTAGATTTATATACCCATAAACAAGAATATTATATTATTATTACTCTTTGTTTGACCTCCGAACAGTGCGGACGTGCGTAGAGGACTACAAAGTTCTTCCCGGAGTGGCAGCTAGAGGTGTCGTACGAACGTTTTTTACCTTCGGGGATCAAGGAAAGATTCACTCTAAATTGACGGCATCTTTCTTCTGGATCTAAGCGCTGTGAGCGAAGATTCCTATAAGCTGATGGTATCCTGTTTGGTGGTGAACACGAGGTATTTCTCAAATGGCGGGAAATAGATGGGCGGGCCATGGGAACTGTCAGTAGTGAAAGTGAAGGTTATACGTAACACCAGTAGCAGATCTTGGTTTGACAGTCGACAATTTATGCATTGCATCGATTGTTAAATTGTTTGTTTTCTTTTTGGAATTTCTGGGAGCTACGAGCTCGATTATCCAGATTTTCCGCCGACGAATCCTTGGAAAGCATAGTCCGGAAGGGGGAGAGTGGTGGATTGGACCTGAAGGGACCAAAACCAAGAAAAAAAAATAGAAATAGAATAGAAGAATATAAGTATTATCATCCGCGAGCGGAAAACCACTCTCATGGACAGCCGGCTTAAAGCTGGCTGTCCATGAGAGCGGTTTTCCGCTCGCGGATGTTAATTCAGCGTTGTGATTGGTAAGTGCAAATTTAAAATGCTTTTCCCGCCAATCACAATGCTGAATTATCATCCATGGACAGCAGGCGTAATGCTTCCAAAAATAAACGCCCGAAGTTTTTCACAATTAAAAAATACCGCAAGCGCTCAATCTTATGACTATATCTCTCTATTGACGGCCGCTATTTTAACTAACCTATAAAAGTAGAGAATTAGAGATTAGCAAAGAAATTACTGCATTCTCTCCGCGGTCTTCGAGTAGTGCGGTTCATGTTTACGTAGAGGTCTACAAAGACCTTCCGGGTAGGCGATTGAAGGCATCGTACGAGCGTGGCTGTACCCTTGGGGACCGAGAAAAGATTCACGCTAAATTGGGGCTTCTTTCTTCTGGGGCTAAGCGCTGTGAGTGAAGATTCCTAAAAATCCTGATGTTTTTAGGTTAGCGGAGTGCACATGTTTTCGTAACGGCCGAGGACGGTGGCGCCCTCTACTGGAAGCGTTAGGAAGTGACAGTGAAGGTTATGCACGACACCAGTAGCAGCCGCTGGCTTGATAGTCGCAATTTATGCAAATTCAGAAGTTTACGTTGTTGTTGATGTTTACAAGTTATTGACATGTGCTAGGAACTTCTGGGAGCTGTAAAGCTCGACTATCCAGAAGGTTCCAACGACAAAGTCCTGGAAAACTTATAAGCGACATCGCTTATATGATCGGAAGGGAGAGTGCTGGCGATTCACTAGCATGAAAGCCAAAAACAAGCAAGCAAGCAACAGCAAGAAATTACTTAAAGCAATATTTTTGTGTAACTTGCGGTTTTAAGATGGAAACCGCTTGCAGTGAAGAAAGAGCCTTTTCTAAGGAGATTGTTGACTTAATGCTTAAGAATTTACTTAAAGAAGCTAAAGAAATGAAAAGCAAGAGATTGAAATTATTAGCATCTAAAAAGAGTATGACGATGACTCCAATACTGCCCGTATCTTAGAAGAAAATAACATCCCTTCAGTAGTAAAACAGGAGCCAGAAACTGATTTTTTTGAAATTGAATATTTTTCAGAAATGTCCACTTTTAAAGCAAGTAAACCGGTATCTAAACTAATAGTTCGATTGGAGAAATTTGAAGTTATAGAAAAAATGGGAAGTTTAGGTTAAAATCTATTGGCCAAGCTTTAAATAGGTAAGTTAAGTTGGTATTAGTAATCAGTACCTATATGTGCCTTTAAAAGGTATGGAAAAAAATGGTACAATATCCTGACTAAGGTGGAACAAAAAATATCGTTTTTGGACAGTCTTCAAAATGTGATCTTAATATATGAAAACTAGTATCAAAATCTGAACTCTAACTTTTTATCTTCAGGTTCCAAGGTCAAAGTTAAAATATGCTTTATAATCAAAAAAACAATATTCTCATTGACAAAGCTGTGTAAAAATGTACATTACGACAAAAAAATCTATGTTAGTAAGGTAACCTAAATAATTAAGAAAAACACCTGAACAAAAAATGTATTTCATTGGTTTAAAAAGTCGATAACCCTACTTACCACAATAAAAAATGTATTTTATTGGTTTAACACTACAGTAACTGAAGTGACTTACTAGGTACCTACTCATTATCTATTTATTGTGGCCAAAGTATAGAAGTACTTTTGGTGGTTAAAAATATTGTACCGTTAGTTGCAATAAAGGTAGAAAACAAAAGCATTTTGGAAAAAACCTATAACTGTATCAGATGAACTTTATTTACCAATTACACCAAAGACCGACAGTTTTTTTCTAGATAAATTTTTTTTTTCTAAAAGAAACATTTGACCTATCCGATTTAAAAGGAGTTGGATCAGTAAAACTCCTGTGGATTCGGGGGAAAAGGGTAGGCACATCTGTTTACTCTAAAAGGAATTTTAATCTTCATGAAGATGAATATTTTTCTATTCCATTTTATTTATTTATTTAATATTTATTTATTACAAAATTTACGGGTAACCCCATTTTACACAAGTTAACAATATAAACATAATAACAAACAGATGGTGGAAACAATAATAAAATATAAGTATACTTAAAACAAAACTAAATAAAGCTAAAGGATCCCATTTCAGAAGTAGAACAATAAATTAAAAAAAAAAAAAAAAAATACATATAAGTATATAATTATTCGGTATCACATTTATCACATAAGTCTTCGTTTAAAGCCAAAGAGATTGCAATCAAAAATATCAATATTTTTATCCAAAGAGTTTCAGTATAAGTAAATATTTATTAAAAAAGATTAGCTTGCATAGAGGTTTATTTATTATCAAATATTTTTTTCTGTAAAACAGAACTAAACACTTGATTCAAGAAGAAAAAACGGTAAAAGTAAGCAACAATGAAAGAATAAAGCAAATCGAAAAATAAATGAACATGATTATAGTAACTGGAGCATTAAAAACGAGGAACTGGACATTAAAGAAGAAGAACAGGAAGAAAATAAAACCAGGTAAGGTAAAAATTTACTTTACATGTCGCTTAGGTATAGCAAATAAAAATATTTATAAATATATCTTCTAACATACTGCTACAGGGTGTTCAAATTTAAAATGATAATGTTTTTTTTATAACTTTTATACAAATTAGGGGTCATCCATAAATTACATCACACGAATTTTGGAACCTCTCCCCTTGTTGTCACAGGTTGTTACCATGTCCCCCTGATGTGACGTCAAACATTTTTCAAATTCATACAGGTATTTAAAAATATTCAATAGAAAACAGTCATGTCATTTTTTAATTTATATATATATATATATATATATATATATATATATATATATATATATATATATATATATATATATATATATATATATATATATTATTTAATAATCTAATAAAATCAACATAAAGTCAAATTTTTCTGATAAATTAATATAATACATAGAAATCAAGTTCAAAAAATTAAAGTTTTTTTGTTCACTTATAAATTTTGTGTTTTAGTATTTTAAATTTTAACATTTGACGTCACAAAGCTGGTGATCTCCGCCTTCTTGTCACACTATATCATTTATATTTTTTTCTTGGGTATCGGTCCAGAAGAGGGCTAATTAAAGTGAAACACTTCTTAGTTTAACTCGCTTTCGAAAATGTTTATTTTCTTCTTCAGGTCTACAATATGGAAAAACACACAATCAAAAAAAGGCAAATCTTTTACATTTTTAAGCATACTTACGACTAAATGCTTTTTTCAATTCCCATATATATATGTATGGGATGTTACCCTCCCCCTCATTAACGTTTAACTTAATTTATGGATGGCCCTTAAGGTATTTTTAAGAAATTAAGACAGTCTTCGATGAATCAAAGATTATTTTTATAGTCCTTAGGATAAGTTTGTCATGTTAATAGTATGGCCGATCACTAAGTATGCTTTACCAATACCAATACCTACTGGGTGTAACTTAATTGATTGCTAAAAATACAGGATATGATTCCTAAGCGTATTTTAGGAAGAAAAGTTCATATAAGCGTATGTCCTAAACCTCTTAACTTTTGAGCTACAGGGTGTTAATTTTTTAAGAAAAAATCCTTCTGATATTATAACTTGAAAACTGTTCGAGATATTCTCATAAAATTTGGCACGCACCTACTAATAGTAGGGGAAATAGCGCTACGTTATTTATACCTTTTTTTACCGAATGAATTTTATTTTTAGCAGTACAATAGTGTTAGATAGTCCGCAAAATGAGCGTCAGTCGCCGCTCCTCCGTTGGAGTCAACGGTGGCAGCATATGAAAGTCCTTAAAAAAGTGACGGAAAGTAATTTTATACCTTGTCGAAATTTTTGAGACAGTTTTATAATGAGGTTTTTATCAGAAGATCGGCTTTAAATTATATTTTATGCTTAAAATAATATGATATATCCATTTCTAAACACAAAAAGTAATAAACATATTTTTAAAATTTTTGACTTTGACAAATAAGCACCTGTGACCTGTGGCAGCCAGGTTTTTCAGGTTAAACTATTCTTATAGTATAATGCAGTTTTTAATTAATTGCATTAGAACCACCAGAAATAAACCCAGCAACCCCTATATAAACGAATTCTTTGTGACAACCTCTATCCATTAATATAAAAATATACGGGGTATTCCATTTAAAAAATACGCCACTTGTGGTGTAACTCTTGTTTTTGTTTCAAATGTTTTTCTGATTAGAATATTAAATTCTACGAAAAAAAGTTCAAAGTAATGAATAACCCTACCAGTGTCTAATTTAACCGTAAATTGTCGCTTTACATATAGGAATTTTAAAATAACTCTTAAAAATTTCTTTAAATCGTTTAATTATTTTTTAAAGACCTATTTACAGTTTTCTTTACAATACACAAAAATAGGCCATAAAAACGTTTAAAAAATACCAATTTTGGCGCAGCATATTTATGGCGCTGCCTGACGGTCTTTCCCCATTAAAAGTCCGGCTGACGGATTTTTTATTATTTTGGCAATATAAATAATCAACTGTATGATTCACCATCTTCATTACAGAAATTATTCAAAGAACTGTCTCAAGAATTTTGACACGGTATAAAATTACTTTTTGTATTTTTTTTCCGACTTTCAGATGCTGCCATCGTTGAATCCATCCTACTTGGGCAGCTGAGGCTCGCCGCTGTTAAATATAAGGAAAAAACTATAACGTATGAAATTTTCAGCCTGTATAAAATGACTTTTCAAATCTAGCGCTACATCCCCTACTCTAAGTACCCATTGTATTTTTCTAATGTATAAGATTTTTAAATATTTCTACTCGTGGCGTCCGTACGGGGTAAATACTGAATATTTTTCAAAAAAAAAAAAAAATGTTACGCCATTGCTTTTTCCAAAAACTTAAATCATTTTCTGAATCCTTATTTACTTTACAACAAATTTGACCTCTTGATTTTTTTTGTCCTTTGCTCAGTTTTTGCATAAAAAGTAAAAATAGGGCACCAGACTACTGGTTTAAATTAATTTTGCTATACCAAAAACGTTTTTTTTTTTTACGCGAAAACTGAAGATGTCAAATTTGTTGCACAATAAATGGGATTTTTTTTTGGAAAAACCATAGCATACCACATTTTTTTAAATCCCCAGTATATCTCCTCCAGACCACATCGAGGCAAAAGACTTTAAAAGCATCTTAATGCTGAAAAAATTAACAGATTAGACTGATTAGAGTGGCCAGCCAATTTACCCGACATGAATCTAATTAAGAATTTGTAGAATATTGTTTCCAGAGCGATCCACAATCGCAACCCACCACCTAGAACCGAAAAGCAACTTACTTACGTAGCCGCCGTAGAAGAATGAGACCGCATATTACAGAAATTAATTAATAATTTAATAATTTTTATGCCCAGAAGTGTAAACTCAGAAGTATGGAAAAGCCGACAGAGTATTTTCTTACGCCACTGGTAGAAGTAATTAAAAATCTCTAACATCAAAAAATTCTTGTTGGTGATTAATTAGTGGTGCGTCTAAAATTTTATGAAAATATCTCTTCTAACACTTTTAAAGTTATGATAAGACATCGATTTTTTCTTAGCACTTTAAAACCCTGTAGCTTAAAAGTTAAGATATTTAGGACATATGTTTATATGAACTTTTTTTCTAAAATAAGCTAAGAAATCATACCCTTTATTTTTAGCCATTAATTAAATTACACCCTATATAAAATAAAAACAGCAGCACTGATGTATTGACCAATTACTTTCCGGTAAAATATGAATTTTGCTTTAAAAAATAAATAAAAAGATAATATTAATTAATTACTGTTGTTACGGTTTGTATTCATTTATGTAATAACCATACATCAAATTAAAAAAAATCAATAATCAAAGGTCTCTGAAACTAAAAAAGGATTAATTTATTTAAGGCAGTTGTGTACCATATTTAATAAAATATACACCCACGCTACGTTAGTATTTAGGCTTTTAGCCTTCGTGGTTTGTCCAAAGATAAAAAAATATATATATATATTTACCATAATTCCGTCAGGGTTGACACTGGTAAAAATTTAGTTTTTTATTCGCCAAATAAATGCCCTTGATGCTTATTAATATCTTAAATTTCTTTAAAATATTTAAATTGGTTTAAAGGTTATCATAAAAATATTATGAATTTTGCATAAACATGTGCCTTTTTAACACGCTTTTATTAACTTGGGTTGTATGTATCTATCAATCTGGCTATGTAACGGAATCTTTGAGCCTAATTTTAACCAACTTCCAGCTATTCGATTTCTTTGAAACTTTGCACACGTATTAAGGACCCATGACAATGCAATAATCTGCAAACAGTATCCCTTTATCTTTTTTTTAATCGCCAGGAAAAAAATTCCATTATATTATAAAAACAACACCTAGGATGCCATCTGTTGGAAAAATTTCAAACTTTGCTATTAAATGAAGAAGAAATTTTTTAGTGGATTGCAAAATGTTGGCAACGGTCCAAACATTGCCTGGATTGCCATCTGTTGGCAAAATTTGAAACTTTGCTACTTAATGAAGAAGAAATTTTTAGTGAGTTGCAATCTTTTGCAAATTTTAAAATTTGCTACCATTGTCATTTCATAGGGGGCTGGTTATTTTCTTTTTGCTGCTTAATTAAATAGTATGTTCTAATTTACTGTTATATTAAGAATTTTGTGCAATATAACGAACTAAAAAATGAAAAATAATTAATAGTTAAAAAAAACTAAAAAACACGCTTTTATATGCAACCGAACTAAAAATTAAAAAATAATTTTTCATTACAAAAATATTTTCACTTCATAGTAAAAAGCGTGGGGTGCATTTTACTATTTTTTCATAACTTTTCCATCATAGATATTGGCAAATATAATAATTATAACATTTAATATATTAAGCACCCCACGCTTTTTACTATGAAGTGAAAATATTTTTTTAATGAAAAATTATTTTTTAATTTTTAGTTCGGTTGCATATAAAAGCGTGTTTTTTAGTTTTTTAAACTATTAATTATTTATAATTAGAGGTACCTTAAATCTTGCATAAAACATTGTAGAGTGAAAATTTTTTTAGCTGGCCATGGTCATGGGCATTGCATTGGGAGGCCAGCTGGGTAAATATGATATAAGTAATTGACTTGTAAATATAAGATTTATATCTTATCGTTATTAAGAGTTTGGCAAGAAAAAAAATAAATTATTTTTTATTTATTCCGGTAATTGAATACATTTACATTTTTTTAAGTATGTAAATTTTTATGCTATTATTAGTTTTAACTTGCCTCTCCTCCCTTAAACAAATTCCTAAAGTTGCCAGATGTGCTGCAGAAAATAAAACCGGACATAAAAAAAAACATGAATCTATTATCATTTTCGGTAAAAGGTAAATTATATATAAAAAAGTTCACTTTAGCACGGTGGCGTTTTCAGAATTACCTAGAAGATTTCTGCCAAAAAATGTACGTCACCGACTTTTAAGCAAGTTTGTTGATTTATTTGATAAATAAGTAAAAATACAGCTTTTTAGCCCTTATTTTTTTCTATCCTGATAACTTTTTAAGAATAATAAAATTTACCTAACTGCCTACCCCTAACCACAAATATTAAGTTAAATACCATGATTATTTAAACTAATGAATTAGCCTAAATTTAATTTTTTATCAGAAATATTCGTGTAGGAACCTCTCAAGACACTGGATCGGGTTGCTTTAATTAACTTCTAAATCTCTAAATAATTTAAATAAGGTTTATAAATCTACAAAAAAAAAATGCAAAATTTTATTAAAACCAGATTATGGTTATTTAAGGTATCAACTTTTTTTTTTAAGGTTAGCACCCTGTATCTGGGAAACAATGCATTGCCGAACTTATGCTTATATGAACTTATTTATATTTTTTAACGTAGAATTAGTTTTTTTTAAACTTTATATAACACTGTAAAGACAGACGATTTCGTTTGTCTTTTAAATATTTTCCAATTTTCATTAAATATTGAACTATTTTGTGAAGTCTTGATTTGTACTGATTACTGATACTGTAATTATTTTACATATTTACAAAGGTGGGTTTCTTTGATTGGCGATTAATTTTATTTCTTTGAGGCATTCATTCTAGTCTGTGTGGTGTCACACTATAAACTAGACTGGGCCAAAAAATCGACTTCTATTTTTTTTCAAAAATATAACAAAAATATTGTTTAGGGTGACAAAAAGAAAATTTCATAAAATTTTGAGCCCTAAATATTAATATTTAGAGGTCCCTCTCCTTTAATTTATATTTTTTATTTGTACTTTCATTTTTGCGTCAAAGCTCCCTAACTATCAAGGTAAAAAGTGTATGTGCACATATATCTTTAGAGAACTAACATGACCTACAAAAGACGTCCTATTGAACATTTTCGCCAGGCGAACCGTTTTCGAGTTTAAACAATCAAGCTTTTAACATAAATTAATATATTTTTTTAGATTTACCTTTTTTATTTTGAAATTTTGTAACTAACAAAAAAATAAACCTATAGAAGAAAACAACATGGATTCTTAAAGAGAATCAATTGTTTTACAAAAAGATCTTCTAATGTTTAAAAAAAAATCGTTCTTTTAAAAGTTATTCACAATTTAAGTTAAAGAAACAAATAAATTACTATTTTCTTAATTTTTAAACCAAGTTTTTTCACTCATTGAAACACATTATATTATAATATTATGTAACAATATAATTTTAATCATTTTATCGCTTGCAAATATATTAATAAAAGGTAAAGTTCTTTGGGCAAATGGCTCCTTAATAACAGTAAAAATAAATAAAGAATAACCTCTAAGATTTCGGCGACACGTGTTTCGTCTTCGTTAAGAATTGTCATAGCTTCACGGTCGTAGACACCTTGATGATGCCCCGATTGACTATAAATATCCTTTCTGTTTACCAGAACTGACAAATATAGACAACCGGTGTTATCTCACCAAGAAATTTAAAAACAACCAGCCTTGGCATCGAGAGGTTAAAGGTGGTAGGTAAAAGTGCGCCATCTAGTTGTACATGGCAAAAGTTAGGTATGCAACATACTGTTATGCCGAAGCAACATTTAAGCTTGATGCCATATCTTTAAAATTGACAGAAGTAAAAATGATAATATCAGGCCATAATAAGGTTAATACAAGCAATTGATTACAATAATTTAAAAAAGGGTATTCAATTTAAAGTTTTTAAATTCCCTAACCTACAGAGAAAACTATAAACTTGGCAACCTTACAAATACAATTTTTGAATTCTTTATGTTTAGTTACCCCTTGGCACAAACTTTGGTTCATTTATATTTCACGGTTGCTGAGATTATAAGCCTACGACCGCAAATGTAAAGTGGTGCTTTTACAATATCACAAATGGCCTAATTGTCCAAAAAATTATATTTTTCAAAAAGTCGTGTATGGCAAATGTCTGCTTCTTGGAAAAACAAGATTAACGTTAAAAAAACTTTTGTCTTATATAGGGATCACAAAAACTACAAAAATATGCAAATAGACCAAAAGAAAATTGTTTTTGCTTTTAATAATCCAGTTGTGTTAAATAAAAAAGGGTTTTAGAATCGAATTGGGCATTCAATTCAGTTAAAACAACATAATTTGAATTTTCGACATCAACATAAAAGTTTATAAAGTAACACTTTTTTACCTGAATTTTAAAAGTAGTTAGTAGGGTTAAAAAAAAATATAAAATAAAATATAATTAAAATTATATGGCAAACAATGGCATTAATCATATCAATTATCACCGGCACACAATAAAAAATAGTTTGATGTGCACCGGACGCGACCTATCTACGGGTATGCTTTTCGACCCTCTGAATCCTAATTTTAAGTCAGTTTGGGTCCTAATTTTGAGTAAATTGCAAAAAACCGTAAAAAAATGGGTGAACATTTTTGCTATTTCTTACGGTTTTCTGAAATTTACTCAAAATTGGAAGGTGTACGGCCTAAACTAATTTGAAATTTGGATTCAGCGGGTCAAAAACATGCCCCTAAATAGGTCGGGTCTGGTGTACATTTTTTTCATGTAATATGGGCCGGTGCACCAGTGCACAAAAAGTTTTTTTGTACAGTGGACGAGACCTCTCTACAGGCATGTTTTTCGACCCGCTGAAATCAAATTTTAAACAGTTTATGCCGTACCCCCTTCAATTTTGACTAAATTGCAAAAAACGGTAGGAATTAGAGAAAATTTTCAGCATTTTTTAAATTTTTACAATTTACCCGAAATTGGGATCCGTACGGCCTAAACTGACTTGAAAATCAGATTCAGAGGGCCGAAAAACATACCCGTAGATAGTTCGCGTCCGGTGAACATTAAATATTTTTCTGCCGGTGTTATTAAAACCAGGTAAATTGCGTCTAAAAGGTACAAGAACTATATTAAAATAAATATATTCTATTCGTGTGCGCAAAGTAGCTAGTCTGCGCACCCATTTGCGTACATAAAGTTGAGCTTGGCGCACGCAATCTTACGTTAGAAAATATAATTGGTGCATTTCCATTTTTCTAATTATAAACCCGTCGAAATTCGGCGGGGTTCAATCTAGTAAACTATTAAAAATAAAATAGCTTTGACATCCCCTATCATAAAACAAAACATTTTCTAAACCAAATTTATATTAACCTTTTTTCATATTTTTAGCAAGATATAATAAGACTGGGCTTAAATTTTCAAAACAAAATTATTTAACACTGTATATAGAAATTATTTATTATTATTTTTTTGTAATTAAAAAGTAATGCTTTTAAAATTGTATTGAAAATAACAATTTTTATTAACTTTTACATTTTTTCTAATTTTTAGTGTGTCTACAAACTCCATGGCTCGAGAAAGACCTAAAGATTACATATACCCTGATTTAAAAAAATATAAGTTTACTTGCAAGCAGTGTGACTACAGAACAAATCAAAAAGATATTTAAATAAACATCTTCTTGCTCATAATAAGTTTAAAGATGATGACACTTTTCAACGCAAAAAAACAGTTTATAAATCACCTTTGAAAAAACACCTTATACAACATAAAAATCTAAAAAAGCTTTGTTGAACTGTAATCAATGTAAGTACCAAACAATACAAAAGGATATTTTAAAGAGGCATGTCTCCTTACACAAAATACCCGAAAATGTTAAAATATTTATATGCGATAGATGCTATTATATGACATTAAAGAAATCGCACTTAAAAATTCACATTTTTCGTCAACATAAAAAGCCGAAAGAAAATGTGTTTAACTGCACTCAATGTGCCTATCAAACATATTCCGAAAAGAATTTGAAAAGTCACCTCCTGGATCATCTTGTTGGAAAAGATTATAGGTTAAAATGCAATCAGTGTGACTATCAAACAATATATAGAGGTGAATTAAAAAGGCATCTCATTCTTCACAAAAATCCCGATGAAGTTGCTAGGTACAAATGCGAACAATGTTCCTATCAGACAGTTCAAAAAGCAAATTTGAAAAAGCATCAGCTCCGACATAAAAAGCCTGGGGAAGTTTTTACGTTTAAATGCAATAGTTGCAGTTATCAAACAGTTAGAAAAACACATTTAAAGAGACATCTACTTCGACATAATCCGCAAGAAGTTACTTTGTTAAAATGTGGTCAGTGTAGTTACGAAACAATGTATAAAAGTGCGTTGGGTCGACACCTTCTTCGTCATAAAAATCTCGAGGAAAGTGAGATATATGAGTGTGATAAATGTAAATTTCAAACACTTTACAAAGATAACTTACTGAAGCATATTCGAATCTGTACAAATGACTTTATACTTCATATGAGCAATAAAAGAAGTTAATTATAAAACAGTTAAAATAATAAAATATTAAAAAACGCGCATTGTTGAATAAAGTCAATTCTCACTATACGTGCCATTTACCTTCCATACCCATCATATATACCAAGCGTTACCTTGATCTCCCCTCTTACTAGACGAGAAGTTTATGAAACGCATGGTGGGTATATAGTATACCGGGTGACAATGAAATTACTATCCAGCATTTTATTGCCTTTAGTAAAAATGTATACTTTTTAAATTAAAAAGTATTAAATTGTATCACCAGATGCCAATTTTACATATAATAGCACCTGTATTTTACTTCCGGTTTAACCGGAAGTAATATAAATTTTGATATTTTAAATGATGTATATTTTTAAATATTTAATTCCTAAAGTCATTCCTTATACAGGGTGTTCATTTATAAACTTACCACTTAAGTTATCTGCGAGAAGAAAGAAATATTCGAAAATCGCGCAAACAGGTCAAGATATTTGTTGAGGGGGAACGTTTTTTTTTAATTGGACCTTAACCCCCAAGGCTATCACCCCAAAATTCTTAAATGAGAAGGGGTTTCAATTGATACATAATTTTAAAACTCTTGACGAGTAAACTCAAACTTATTTATTCATGTCAATATACAATTGTATTTACACACGTCATAAAAGAGACAAGTCTATTTCGCCGAACATGCCCGACCCAGCCGTGACCACGCGGTCACTGTGCCCCTCCATTGCGCTTAAAAGGGTGACTAGGCCAAACATATTCAGCAAGACAGACCTGCTCAGGAAAAACTAAAATTAATAAAACTTACAAAACTATACATAGTTAAAATATACAAAACATTAAAAGGTGATCACAAAGTCAAACAGTTAATTCAAAATTTTAAATTTATACACATAAGGCGGGTTTTGTTGCATTCTTCTGGGTTGGGAGAAACTGCTAGCAACAAAACGGTTTGAAGGAAAAAAATTAAATGTCAATTGTAAAAAGGCGTCAACATAACCTTAAAGTAAAAAATTCAAAGTATGCAGCAACCACGGACGGCCCCAAAACGAAAAGATAAATGCCGTTATATAAATTAATTTAAATTATAAATGTTTTGGGTGTTGTGAATATTCTTTGAGAAGAAGGAGGAACTTTAAAATCATTGATGTATAAACAGCTGTTTCTTTCCCTACTCCAAACCAACATTCCACCAGCTCTACGGTCAAAATAGTCGGTAGGACTGGTTGCCACAGAAACCGGTGGAATTTGCAAGAAAACGCTATTTTTGTACCATTCCGATTCCGGAATGACAGCAATAAAAGCACCTATAGATACCCACAATAAGTACAAACCAAAGCCTTTAAAAAAGTATTACAGGAGTGTTTAAGAACTCCTTATAACAAATGCCCTTAGTTTTGATTTAAATTCTTTAAGAGGTGCGTTTCTCTGATAGACCGAGAGCTTAATAAATAAGTGAATACCAAGGAACCCAGGGCCATCCTGACACCTTTTTATTCTCCAGTATCTTGGCACAAGGTCCAACCTGTGGCGAGTATCGTGGTCGTGTTGGGATCTATGAGTCACATACTGGTCAATATGCGGCCTAACATACACTAAGGTTTCCAGGGTAAACAGTTATGGAAATGTCAATATTCTGTTGTTTACGAATGCCTGTCGACAATGATCTCTGTACCCCAAACCACAAACCACCCTGACAGCCCTCCTCTGCAAACCAAAGACCAAAGCAGCACTGCTGCTATGACCCCATGCAACAGCAGCATATGAAATGTGTGAGTGAACAGTAGCAAAGTATGCATCCCTCAGAAATCTGGAAGATACACACTCACTTAGGTTTTTAAGCATAAAGATATTTTTACTTAGTTTATTGCACAGGTGGGTAATATGAGCATCCCAATGCATTCGACTGTCCAGGCAAACACCCAAAAACCTCACAGGCTCAGTTCTGTATACTTCCGGTATATCTTTTGTGGAGAAAACCATGTTTTGAGTTTTTTCCCGGTTCAAAAAGATTCTATTTGCAGTAAACCACCGTTCAGCCCTCTCTTGCGCCAGCCCCGAAAACTCAAGGGCAACACTCAGGTCCCCATCAGCACACGCAATGGCCGTGTCGTCCGAAAAACAGGGTGTATTCAGCGGTGTGATCAATATTGGACAGATCATTGATATAAATTATAAATAAGAGAGGGCCTAATACAGAACCCTGTGGTACGCCAACACTAATTTTCATGTCACCAGACAAGACATCCCCCACACAAACAGTCTGAGACCTTTCAGTTAAATAGCTTTAAATTAGTGATAAACTCCTGTGACTAAAATTATAGCACCGCAATTTTCCCCAGTAGCAGTTCGTGGCTGACACGGTCAGAAAGCCTTACTGAGGTCACAAAGGTGGCTGAAGCTGAAGCTGAGTACTTTATAATCCTAGAATATAAAGTCAATAATTTACCAACTACAAAATGGCTACAAATACTTGATTGGGGTGGCCATATTTACGAAACTAATAAAAGTTAGATGTACTTAATGTGGTATTTTCTTATAGCTCTTTTAAAAATATTTTTAATAGCAATACTAGTGTATAATACAGAGTACGATAAAAAGTCTATATTTTTTAATGATGCACCCTCTATTTTATATTACCAATAAAAAGATCTCTAGAAGAGCTTTCAGAAAATGCCCCATTAAGTTCATACAGGGTGTTTGGGTATATTTTTAACGGGGTCTACACACTTTATTGTTTAAGATAGAAAACCATTTTTATACAAAGGTCTTCGGGTTTTAAAGAAACCGCCAGGATTTGCTACAAAAATAAACAAATGTCAATCGCAAAGTAAACAAATGAGCATCGACTTTGTTATTTCAAATGAAACATTATGTATATTTTAAGTTCATTTGAAAGAGTATATTTTTTTGTTTTCAAAAATATATACTTTGTCTATATTTGGAACACCAATTAACGCAAAAAATGACTCTGAATCCTGGAAAAGTTAGCCCCTCTGATTTATAGACAATTTAACATGGGCGGCTTTTGTTTCATTTGTTTTTCTAATATGGCCTTTCTGTTACTGGCTTTAAACGCGTATTTTATTACTTTTTCTACATTATGGTATATTTTGACGAAAAAAAAACAAATATTTATTTTAAAAATATACTTTGAAGTAAATAATTACTGTCAAACACAAAATTATTATAGAAAGGAGTAGGTATTCGAGTATTCTATTTTGGTTACTCCCCCAACATCTGCAATTTTGTAATATTGTGAAAAATTTTAAAAACAGAAATACTGTGGCGAGAAAAAGCAGACAAATACTAGAAGTGAAGAAAAAGACTAAATTATATTGTTTATTTATTGTTAATAAAGTTTTATAAAACTACTTGAAGTTGTTTAAGTAAAATAATAATAATAACAAAAACATTTAACTCAATTATTTGTTTTACATTAAAATATTTATTACTTCAGACAATTTCTTCGTGTCAACTAAAACAAATAACAGAAAAGCCATATTTAGAGAAACAAATGAAATAAAAGCCGCCCCTGTTAAATTGTCTATGCATCAGAGTGGCTGAGTTTTCCAGGATTCAGACTAATTTTCTGTGATTACTGGTGGTCCAAACATACACAAAGTATATAGTTTTTAAAACAGGGAAAAATGCCCTTACAAATGAACTTGAAATATACATGGTGTTTTATTTAAAGTAACAAAGTCGATGCTCATTTGTTTACTTTGCGACTGTCATTTGTTTAATTTTTTTTAGCAAATCCTGGCCGTTCTTTTAAAACTCTAAAACTTTTGTATTAAAATATTTTTCTATCTCAAACAATAAAGCGTGTAGGACCCGTTCAAAATATAACCGAACACCCTGTACATCTTACTTTACTAGCTTCGTAATTATGACCATCCCAATCAGGTATTTGGTAATTTTTAAAGTACGGCCATTTTGTAGTAGGTAAAGATATTGAGTTTATATTCTAAGGTTATGAAATACTCGTCAGCAGCTTTAAAATGATGTATCACTTGACCCCCTTCTCATTTACGAATTTTGGGGTGGTAGCCCTGAGGGTTCAGGGGTTATAGGGGCGCCGTCCAATGTTTTCCTCCTTCAATAGTGCCGTCCAACGGAAAACACCGTTTGTGTATATTATAAGCCTATTTACATACGGTGTTTTTCATTTGGACGGCAGAATAAATATCTTGACGTGTTTCGGCGATTTTCTCAAATCTGTCTCTTTTCGCTGGTAAGTTTTTAAATGAACACCCCGTATAAAATCCCTTATATACCCATAACATACCTTTATACCATAACATATCTTTCCTGGTTTTTGAGAAAATGGCGTTTTAAATAATGTCCTAATTACCTCACAACATGCGGTTATGGATATACTAAACGTTTTATGTAAGATATTACTTTTAAAATTTTAATTCTAAAAAATATACAGTGTGTTCCATTTAAAATATCAAAGCTTTTTTCACTTCGGGTTAAACCGGAAGTAATACTCAATATTAAAAATTAATTATGTGGCGCTTTGTCATTACAAAGCGAGAATTAAGATTTGCTTATAAATTTAAATAAATAATATCCTATCTCAAATATTTAAAAAACTTCTAATTTTCTCCCGTCAGCTTATTTTAAAAAAATAATACAAAATAAATGTCATTTATTAAACAGAATTGGGTACCTACATCACTGAGAGTGGAATTAAAATAAGCAATATTTGGGTGATAGCGGCCTAATAAGCAAACAATTTTCCCGCAATTCGTTTGTTTCATCACAAAAACTATTATTAACCAAATTATTTATAAAAACTAATACCATATTAAACTTTTAACACACTGTATCTTCAAAATCATCCACTCTTTTAGACAAAGGTAAGTTGGGTGAGTTCTAAAAGTGCGGAAAAATGCTAAATGTTCAAAGCTAAAATATGATTATCTATATTTTAGTTTCAGAAATTTGTGGTAGCATTTTTTCGCACTTTTTAGAATATTATATGTCGAAAAGACTAATATATTATAAATCCTCATTTATTTTGGGGTCTAATTGGCCGTCTTACGGAGGCAAAGAGCTCTTCCCCCCCTCCCCAGGTCCCTGAATTGTGACAAGGACGCGATTTTTACAGGCTTCGGCAACACATTGGCATATTAGCGTGTCTTATCTCAGCAATCCGCGTCCTTTAATAAACAAATGCAATACAGAACCGTTTTGTATTTTGTTTACAGTGTCATATGATTGTGTTTGGTTTTTCCACCGGAAAATTAGTGCTACGTCAAGAAATTTTTGGAGAAAAGATAAATTTGTTTAATATTAGATTTGTGGAGCGTGTTGTAAAACTTTTTGTAATTTATAATTATACTTTAAAAGAATATTTGCGAAAAGATGCGTAAGAGCTTGAAATGAAATAGCAAAAGAAGTCAACCTGTCAGGTAGCTCAGGTCTTTGAGCCGCCACCATCAACCTTGATTTTTTAAATAGGCGAAATATTTGAATTTGCACTTAATAAACTCGCATTTTAATTCTAAATCAAACTACATGTGACAGTTTACATTTATGCGATGTTTTGACCCGAAAAACCATCACTCACTATTTTGCTCTTAAATATTACGATTTTATTTCAAAGAAGAAAAAAAAATATTTAAAGGTAAAGTATGTATCAATTTTTTTGTATCTTTAACCAATATTATTTTTCTTATTTATTTATTTAATTAATTAATTTATAATTCATAACTCAACTAACAAGCTACAACAACTAAAGTACTTACACACATTTACATATATAATACGTATTAAAATAAAACATTTAATTTAATCAAACGCCTTCATAAAATTTATCGTAGTCTGTCACAAAAAATGGTGCAGATTTACCTGCGGACGGAAAATGTCGGATATTAAATGCAATGACATCATTTTATAGTTAAGATAATAATAGAACAGATAATTTCGAAACGGCTTCATATTTTTAAAACGGAATTTTGGTGGGCATAAAAATTCACAACTTTCCCCCACTTAACCAACCCTGTATCTCTTAGCGTTTCCGATAAGTTCCTCATGGCATTGTTTTTATATGAGCTCATGGTAAGCCTTAAATTTGTAACATCCTGTATGCCAAGTCTCATTTGGATTTGTCTTAATAATACTTGTCAAGAGAATAAATGTGTTTAAATCTAAACAAGAATTTAAAATAATATTTTTATTTTCGGGAAATACAGTGGCGTACATTTTTTCTCAAAAAATATACCGTAAATCCCTCACGGACGACACTGATGAGAAATTGTTTTTTCCTACACGTTAAAAAATATCTTTTCAATGTAGAGATGAGCCGGGAAGCTTATTAAATTGCTCCCGGAGCATTCGCTGATGTCAAAAATTATGATGTTTATGTCAAAGTTGGTCTATATAAGGTCACGACATTCGGCCATATTGTTTTGACGTGTGATGACGGAATATTTCTCATTTTTCGGCCAGGTTGTTCATTGCCGGAGATATACAGTTTATTGTATTAGTAGAACAACCGTTTTATACAACAGTTTTTAATTATTATTAAGTTGTAAATTCTTTTACTTTAAATAAAAAACATTTGGAATTACATCTTTCAACAAATATCACTTTCAAAACAATGCAAAATGAAATGCGCAAATTCTAAACGCCACTGGATTGATCATCAGCTTTGATTTTACACAGTCTTGCCAACTTTTCTCCGTGGAGTGCCCTTTCTTGCGTCCCCGACCTCGAACCGCCTAAAAGTTGAGGATATGTCGCAACCATATAAATATAAACTAACCTTGGTTTATGTCAGCAATGTGACAGCTAGTTTGGCACCATTTTTCACAAATCGTTTTTAAATAAAATATCAGTTTCCGTTTGTTCTCGGTCGTGGTAGGACGTTGGAAGGGAGTCCATGCGGCTCTCACGTGGTATCGTGCATGGAGGATGTAGAAGACGTTCTCCGGTGCCCCAAAGAAGATAGGAAACTCACAGCTCTGAGTGAAGATTCCTATAACCTAATGTCTCCTGTTTGGCGTGCTGCACGAGGTGTTTTCCAATGGCGGAAAATGGAGGTGGGTGTCGAGAGGTCATCAGTGAAAGAAACCGGTTATGCGCGATACCAGTAGCAGTTCCAGGGAAGATGGCTTAAATTCATGCCACTTTATAAGTTCAAGATTAAATAAATAGTGAAAGAATCCGGAATTTTGGAAGCTACAGAGCTCCACTATCCAGATTTTCCCCGAATGTGCTGGTAAATTGGACCGAAAGGGACCAGAGCCGAGCATAAATAAACTAACCAACTAAATAAAATATTTAAGGTTAATGATTGTTGCCCTGGTGCCATCTAGTAGAAATTTGTTTACTCCTAGGTGTAGGTAGGTATTCAAATGTATCATTTTTAGTTAGAAAAATTGATTTTACTCCGGGAACAAGCAAGGAGCAATCGAATGCTCCCGGCGGAAACCCATCACTACTTTAATGCTTTGGAGACCTCTCCCAAATTTATCAGAAAAATCCAAACTGTTATAAAAGTTATGAATCAATAATTTTTTTCTTAAATTTTAACACCCTGTAGTTCCAAAAGTAGGATGTTTAGGGCAGATATTCATATGAAGTTTTTTCTTATTTTCTTCGATGCAAAACTACATCGATGCGATGCATAAATTGTCAGCTGCCAAACCAAGAGCTGCTACTAGTATTGCGAATAATCAGTCACTGTTATTACTGACGTTTCCCCGTTTCCCACCGAGCGCTCAACGCTCCTCGACCATACGCACCAATGTACTCAACTTGCCCAACACCAAACTTAAAAACATCAGGTTATAGGAATCTTCGCTTTAGCTCCTGAAGAAAGATGCCATCAATTTATCGTAAATCTATTCTCGATCCCCGAGGATAAAAAAACGCCCGTACAACTCCTTTAGCCGCTCCTCTTGGAAAAGTTCTGTAGCTTTCGAGGAACGTCCGCACTACTCGAAGGTCAAGGTCAAGTGATCAAAAAAGTGAAAAAAAAAACAGCAAAATATTACCAGTGTTAAAATCAGAAATGTTTCTTTCGGGAAAATCCTGTTACCAAACAAAAAATATTATCGCCGAAAAAGATGTAGGGCAAAAACAGGTCCTCACGTGTAAAAACTACACAAAAAATTGTATACTTTGATTACCGTACTTAGGATTCGACACCAAATTTCTCCGGGGAAAATTTTTCCCCTCCGAAAGGGATAGTCCCCTTTGGGCCACCCTCTGAATTTAACGCTGAATATTACCAAATATGCTTATGTACCTACACCTACGAGTACACATATTTCAATACTTGATGACGTCAGGGACTTAAACAATCTTAAAAACGAGTATTTTATATAGATAACCCACATTTAGATCCGCAGTGGCAAGAAGCATTTTTCGAATTTTACGACCTCGCGCAGTGGGTGGACGAACATGCGCACTTAAAAACTGTGGCAAAATACAAACACCGGCACCCCGTACCCTTCGTCCGCGGTCTGACCGTAACGCTCATTAGCTACCGTACTTTGAAGAAAAAACCAGGACGTCAACAAATTCTTTTCTATAATGCGGATAGTTTGTTTGGCGTCGGGTGCGTTTACCCTCAACTGGCTTGCGCATAAACCGGTTTTTTCGCCCATGAAATGTAACTTTTGTTTCGCGCAGGTTATAACATTGGCAATCCATCGAGATCAGTGGTATTTTATGACCCATTTCTAATTTTAGGTCTTGTTTTTTGGCACTGGTTTAAGGCATACTGCCAGCACAACCTCACATAGACTCAAAGCTTAACTAGAGGTAGAGCGACCTTTCCACAATGGTTGTGGTCTAAATTTTCTGCTAAGGAGCTATCTACATTCTGGAGATACTTTGATACTGATAAATTTTAAGATTGATTACACATCAATGGCCCGAAGTTTCACGTCAGTGTAAAGTCGGGCGTTAATTTTGCATTGAGAGAGATTTCTTTGGAGCCTATTTTATTGCTCTTTGAGCAATCGCTGCTGTCAAACATTATGTTGTTTATGTCAATAATGTGCAGAATAGTCTATAAATCGTTAAAAAATAAAATATTTAGAGTTAAAAATTGTTGTTATGACTCCCTGATCTCATCAAGTATTGAAAATCCACTTCTGGGTGTAAAAAGGTATTCAAATGTGGTATGATTTTGCAGCATTTTCAGTTCAAATGTAAAAAATAAGTTTGCTTCAGAAGCAATAAAGGTTGCGCCTGAAGCAATTAAGGAGCAATCAAATACTCCCGCCGCCAGCGAAAACCCATCACTAAAACGAAAACAGAGCTCATGCAAAACTCTCATTTTTGTATAAAAAGTCAATGAGATTTGTAATACACGCAACCATATTTACGCGATGGCGCGGCGCGGCGTTTACTTTTTATACAAAAATCACAGTTTTGCATGACCATCTATATTCCGGTTTTAGAATAGGTACGGTTGCCTCTTAAGCCTGCAACATGGTAAATCATGGGCTATTTATTTATCAATTTTAACTGTTTTAATGCTTATTTTTTACCGGCTTAAAATTAGCTTTCCGTAGAAGGTAAACAGTAAAATTTGAAGTTTTGTGACGTAAAGACTGTTAAGCCTAGAATTAGCTGGGGAATTTACGGTGAGGCAGTCGTATTTACCTAAAGACCATGGCACCCGGCCTACGAACGTTTTGGGTTCGTGCATGCACCCAAAGTGGCTTTCCAGTGACGCAAATAGAGCGCTCCCGAGTAGCTCAGGAGCATTTCGTTCTACTTTATGGCGTTCCAGTGACGGAAAGTGTTATGCACCTGAGCTACTCCGTTTTTCTTTCCCTTGCTCCTCATGCACCAACCCCTCTTTTGGTTTTTGTGCTTTAAACGTGTTTTTTATGATTAAGGATGGAATTTTTAAAATTATTTATTTAAATGGAATTAGATATTAAAAAGAGATTATTATTATAAAGCCAAGAAAGGTTAAAAACAACGAAATTTTAAAATTTCTTAAAGTATCTCTCTTCCTTGTCTAAGGATGCGTTCCAGTGACTAACTTTAGAGCAGTTCAAGAGCTTCAAGCCCTGGAGCGTGACGCACAAAAATTTTCGTCACTGGAAAAGACCCTCAGGATAGAGTTTAGGCATCTTGCCATGCACCTTGCTTGTCCACATCCTCAAACGTTACTTGTGCTTAATGCCAAAGAAGGCATGAATAACGGGGTTTAGTAAAAAGTGTCAGCCAACCCAGCCAACGCTTTTTTAAAGAAGAAGAAGAAATTGCTCTAACCCTATTTTTTCATATTCATCTTTTAACAGCAACTATAAATTTTTAGAAAAATTAGGTTTATGAGCTATTAGATATGAAGCTTTCAGATATTCTTTTTAGTAGAATCGGAAAATGGTCCAAGCAATTCTCAAACTTGCCAGATAGGTATATCAAACGAGCAATGGACCAAGTTTATTGGAGAAATCCCAAAGGAATACAGTATAAACCTAATGCTGTTATTCAAAGAAAAAAATTTAATTTCAACGTACATAGACCTTGGACTGTACAATTTAGAAATGATAATATGCCAGGAAGTCTTTCTCCAAAGGTTTTTGTCGAGCCTATAAAAGAATGGAGTTTTTTAGGGGTGATCGAGTGGAAGTTCTTGTTGGTAAGTTTTAGCCTATAAGTAGGCGCGCGGGGGTTAAATTGATTGTTGTTATTTTTGTAATAACTTTGAGACTTTTTACAATTAGAAAAAACATCTTTAGTTATCTTCCTAAAATGTCATTGGGTATATGCTAATACCAAAAACCAACACCATTTATTCAAAAATTTCACGTTTCTTGTACGTGGAGGTCAATTTGATGCCCACGCGCTTCCTAATGTTACAGTTTCGAGCAATATGTCTATGAGTCATGGAAAGATCAATGACTCTGAACAGATGTATTATTTGTCCGTGACAAAAAGACAATAAGGCATTAAATTTACAGCCAATGTGCAAACATCATATGAAAACAATTTGGGAGCAGTGTCTAGCTCTAAGACAACAAGAAGGAACAGATTCAGAATAAACTCCCACTCCATTTGGTGCTATAAATATTTTAAGTATTACATAGGTAATCAGATTAAATTGGATATGTCCCTCATTACGAAAGGTGTTCCCCAAGGTTCCATATTTGAGCCCCTCCTATACATTTTATATACTAGCGAAATACCATCTGTTATAGAAGATAAAGTGGTAATGTATGCCAATGATACCTCAGTTATAATTAGTAAGGTGACTGACAATGACGCCGAGCGTCAACTTTAGGAATCGCTGATAATTTTAAGTTATGGTTTTCAGTGTAATATAATCTAGTAATGAATGTGGATAAAACACTAATAATAGGATTCACTGCTAGGGCAAGTAGCACAACTTCATATAATTATATAGATGAGAATTTAGAAACTACAAACGAGATGTCATTCCGTAGAATGACAATTAATCAGAAGCTAGACTGGAAAGCCTACATAGATGAACTCTCGGGTGTATTATCGAGAGTATGCTACGCGTCAAAGGTATTATCGAACGAGATTAGGGTAAATGTCGCATTAAATGTCCATCATGCTCAAATTTTGTCGTGAATACGCTATGGAATTGTTTTTTGGGGAAACTCACTTGATACTGGGTGAGTGCAGATTCTACAAAAAAGATGTTTAAGAACTATTTTTAAATTGGGAACAAGAGAGAGCTGTGGACCGTTATTTAAAGATAAAAAAACGCTTTACAGTTGTTAATCTCTATATATTTAAATCAATAAAATATGTAATACAAAATAAATCATTATAAAAAAAAACAAAGAAAGCATTATATATGGTACAAGAACAAAACATTATTTTTTATTGCATAAAACAAATTATACTTATGTTCAAAAAAACATGCACTACAGCCTTCTCAAAATCTGGAATAAAGTACTAACTGAAGCTAGACTGCTGCCTGAAAAAATACTTATAAAAAATGTTAAAACATTCTTATTTAAAAACCCATTTTATGAGGTGAGAATGTTGTTTCAACATTCCGGTATATTCTGATAGTCTAAATTTTAAATTTTATTTGATTTTATTTTTTACTGTATTAATCATTGTTTTTAAATATTTTTGGTTAACGTCTTTTTTTTCATTTTAATAAGTGACATATTCTACACCACTTGTGAGGTATTTTGTATGTTTATACAGTTTTTGGAACAAATAAATTATTATTATTATTATTTCTCAAGGAGAATAATTACGTTTTTTAGTTTCATTTTCTGATTTTCAGGCCAAATGTCAAATTTCTGTTAGAATAAATGTAGTGAAAAAGATTATACATTTTTTGTATTATTTTAATATTAAGGGTCTAACTACGGTACACATTTTTGGGCTCATATAATTTATTTTTAATTTATTTATCATTACTTGAGCAAAGTATAAAGTGTATTCATAAATAATACAATTTAATTTTTGCCTTTCTTGCATTGCCGTCCCATAACCAGCTTTTAAAAATTTAATGATGGTGACTTCAATTATTTTTTTCCTGGGCAACTTGTTCATTTTATTATTCATACATTAAAAGAAAATGCTCCCAACTAAAAATATAATTTAGCAGTTGAGAAAAAAATACAAAGATAACATAATTATATGTGTATGGTTAGGGGCGCCTACTTACATAATAGAAAGTCACGCGCCTACTTATAGAATTAGTAATGATTGAAAATCTTGGTATGTGGTATTTTTTCAACAAGATAATGAGTCTTACCAAAATATTTTAAGTATTCTATCATTAACTTATATCATACTGTTTTTGCCTAGGTATTTCTCAAATTAATCCAAACTAAAAAAAAAAAAAAATCTTAGCATAAACATTTTAAGTTTGGTGTAAAGCAAAACACTTTTTTGTTTATCAATAAAAAAATGGGTAATTGTTTACTCATCGGCATACCACGTCGATTTTAATGATTTTTGGTATACAGGGTTTTGGGGGCGCTAATTACGAATCTGAAAGAATTTAGTCGGCAATGTTTTATACTCGCGATATTCATCATCAAACTTAAATAGAAAACTAACATAAATTCACCATATTGCCCTTCTTTTGTACGGAATTCTTGAGCCTTCTGCTAAAATGGCACTAAATATTACATTTTTAGTTCTTGAAACCCAATTTTTCTATTTATCTTCTATTTTTTTCTTTATAAAATTGCAAAGCTTCACTTCCAATCATTTCAATTACAGTAGCCATAGCGGCGCCAACTTTACATATATTGTAAAAAAAGGGCCAAATAAATAGAAAAATGGGTTTTAAATTTACCTATGAATTAAGAGTTGTTTGCAAAAATAAGGGGGAATATAGTGAAAATAAGGCAAATTCACTTTCAAGTTTGATGATGGATAATAAGCTAGAAAGCAAAAATAAACAGTTAAAAAAAATATGCTGTCTTCAAACAATAATAAAACTCTCAAAAGTAAAAAACTAAAAAGAAGTCGGGGTAATACCATTTTTGTGCTAAACTACTCAATGTTAATAAGATAATAAACAAAAGCCTTTTATTCCTCAATACCATAATATGGTATTTACCGACTTCTTTTATTATTATTATTATTATATATTATTATTATTATTATTTACTTTTTAGTGAGTTTTATTATTGTTTTGAAGTCAGTTTAATTTAAACAAAACTGTTTATTTGTGAAAGAATATAAAGTTAACTAGATTAGCATACCTTTTTTAAGGTACTGGCCAAACGACCGCCTGCGATTATGCTCAATTATAAGAAGAAAACCGCCTTCCGGCGATTTTTTATATCCATGTGTATGCAAAACGGCCAAAAATTATTATTAATTTGTTATTACTGGCGGTTTTTAATTATTTTATCGATGGAAACCGCCGTCCGGCGATTTTGCTTATAAAAACTATTAAAAACCGCCGGAAAATAGTTAAAGCTATTCTAACCTTAATAATTATTTATTTTGGGTTTTCAAAAACGTTTCGTTTTTGTAGTTTTATTGTTTATTATTGTAGTTTATTTAATGGCATCTGTTAGAAAAACAAGTAGTATGGCGGATGGGGACAGGCAAATAAAACCACCATTGTATTTATCCTAACTTTTGTGGCTGGATTGTCACATCAGGGGCCAATAATTAAAAAGAAACATTACAAAACTATTTCGTTACATGGACCCAATAATTTACAACACTAAAAACACTTAAAAAATATTGTCAGACAGGAAAGGCGAAGAAATACCTTATCAGGACGTCATAGACCGCATTAAAGTCAGCAATTAGATATTATATATATATATATATATATATATATATATATATATATATATATATATATATATATATATATATCTTAGTGTAAATTCTTGGGATTTTGGTCCAAATTGAAAATTAAAAGATGTCTTTAGATTTTCATTTTATTAATTTTACAGACGTTTCGGCACTTGGCCTTCATCAGTGTATTTATCTAAAAACTAATATGACAACAGTTACGTATTACATTATTTAATATTGTTGGTTTTCTTTTTTTTATCTTAAATTTACATTTACAATACAAATATGGTTTTATTGGCTTACCTTGAAAGGAAATTAGTCCAAATTACATATGTCACACTTTAAAAACATTAACCTATACACGTAACACAGAAATACAAACATTTTAAAATATTAGACGTGCACAGTTAAAACTTCTTATTGATACTGATAGGCAAGAAGTTTCTTTTGGTATTTAGGTAGAAAGATAAGATTTCAAAGAAGAGTTTTTATTATTATTATTATATGCGAAAATATTTTTTTCTTTTCCCTTTTTTTTGGTGTTTGTTGTTTTTATATAAGAATAACAGGAAACAATGCAAAACATTTTTAATTTATTAAAGATTTTTAATTAATGACATTGTAGTAACACTGGCTTAATTTTTTTATATCTGTTTTATCATTTATGGAGTGTGTGTGTTTTTATATAAAGCATTTCTAAAAATTCCCTTTTCTTGTGATTGGGTTCTGTTTTTAAAATTTTAGTATCGTTATAATTAAAGGTATGCTTTTTTTCACATTCATGTTTCGTTAATGCCGTTTTGTTTTTCTTGTCGTATTTATGACCATTTAACTGGTTTTTAAGATCTAAAGACATCTTTTAATTTTCAATTTGGACCAAAATCCCAAGAATTTACACTAAGAATATAGTTCAAGGGTTCAGAAAACAAATTTTTCAAATATATATATATATATATATATATATATATATATATATATATATATATATAATAATGAGCCATATGCCGAAAGAACTTCACCTTTTATTAATGTATTTAATATCAAGGCTCAAGGACCATTCAATTTCATATTATATCGCAGTTTGGGTGAAAAATACTGCTTTCTAAATGATTTTTATCATATAGCTGCTGTACGCCACCTACCTGGATTTGGCAAAACTACTCATCCCAATTCTGCAAACCCGCAGACTGATGGTGATGGGCGGCCAGTTTCCTTATGGTTTGTTGGCATAACAGTATGTTGCATACTTAACTTTTGCCATGTACAACTAGACGGCGCACTTTTACCTACCACCTTTAACCCTCTCGATGCCATGGCTGGTTGTTTTTAAATTTCTTGGTGAGATGGCACCGGTTGTCTATATTTGTTAGTTCTGGGATACAGAAAGGATATTTATAGTCAATCGGGGCATCATCAAGGTAGTCTACGACCTGAAGCGGCTATGACAAGTCTTAACGAACACGAAACACGTGTCGCCGTCTTGGTCGGGCCCGGGGTATTCCATTTACTTTTGGAGACTCCGTAATTTTTAAACAACCAACCATGGTAGGCGAATTCTTACAGGTTATTATTTATTTTTACTGTCATTAATGAGACATATGCCCAAAGAACTTTTATTAATGTAATTATATCAAAGCTCAAGAACCATTCAATTTTTTAATTTAATCCAGAACTAACCTAAAATTTTAAAAAAGTGGAAAATTCTTTGTCTAAAAATTACGAAAAAATGTAAAAAAATTATCAAGAGAAAAATATAAAAAGACAAAAAAGTTACTTATCTCTCGAGCTCGGGACCTGTCGCTTTATCTGCGATTTCCTAGAACTTTTGGTCGGCGGAAACCGACGCGATTTACGTTCGCCCAAATAAAGTATTAATTTTCATCTAAAAGGTTTTATTAATTTGGGAGAACGTAAATCGCGTCGGTTTTCGCCAACCGACAGTCCTAGGAAAACCGTAGCTTTACGGGTCAACGCTCGTAACACTTGAGCCATAGGAGTTCTCAATCTGCCCGTGTTTTTTATGAATCCTTTATCCCCTGTAACTTTTTTTTCCTTTCCTGAGAATTTTAAAGTTTGTACCACCCTCAATACATGCATACTTTAATTGGTAATACTTTAGTTTTAGTTCTATGAAACGATCAGGTTTTTTTCTTGCAGCTAAAAATACTTCTGTCTTTTTTTTCCTAAAAGATGTAGATAGTACCTACCTACGAATTTTTTAACTTATGAAGAGCTTTGACAAAATCTTCGTAGGTGTCAAACGTGTCTTCCAGTTTCATTTTAGGTGTCAAACGTCTCTTCCAGTTTCATTTTTGATTGTTGATCAATAATAAGTAATATATTAAAAAAAGATGAAAACCGCGGGTAATAACAAATTAATTATAATTTTCGGCGGTTTTCATATACGTAGATATAGAAAACCGCGGTTTTTTTCTTACAATACAGTCAAAACCGCCGGCCGTCGTTTAGCCAGTGCCTTTTTTTAAACATGTTCATCGGAATTTTTAAAGTTTAATCAAGTATTTGAATAATAGGAATTAACCATTTTTATGTGGAAAAATTTAAAGTTTTATAGATTTTAGACAGTTTTAGATAAAACTTTATGAGTGCCTACAAATACTTATTGTTTTAACAAAAACCTTAAGCATCTTTTCTACAATTTCACTAACTCTATATTTTTAACAGTTTTAGATGTATAAGGCCGAGAAGACACTACAGTGTGTCCCGCTTTTTATGAACACGTCCTCATATCTCAGTTATGAATAATGCGATTTTCTTCAAATTTTGCTTGAAATTGTATGTTAGAGAAATGAAGTATTTGGCATAATGAAAACTTTTCTTCACCATTAGCGTGCTAAGTCTTGGGGAGTTAAAAGAAATTATTTTTTTAAAGTAAAGGATATTAGGCCTTATTCTATTTTTTTTTGTTAGATTTAAAATCGGCAACCCCAAAAATCCTTTAATTCATATTTTCATAATGCTAAGCGGCATTTTTTAATATTATTCTTTCAAAAAACCTTTTTTTACCTCACTCAACACCTATACGCCCCTGTAAATAAAAAAATTTTACTGTACCAAATATTTACTTTTTGACTTTACCATTGGAATGCGGTGTTTGGGGATGTAAAAAAAAGTTTAAAATAATAATGTATTAAAATATTTTTGGGGATACTGATAAAAAAAATAGAATATCTAAAGGAAAAAATTTGAATAAGCCCAGTAACCTTTTTCCAAAAAAAAAAACCACCCCAAGACCGCACGCCAATGGTGAATAAAAGTTTTCACTATGCTAAATACTTCATTTCTCTAACATACAATCACCACCGAAATTTTAAGAAAATCGCATTGTTCATAACTGAGATATCAGGGTGTATTTGTGAAAACGGGGCGCACTGTGTATACCATATTATAAACTTTAAAAAAAATAGTTTAAGATGAAACCTGCATGGTGTGCTGTACAAGGAAGTAATGTTCTTCATATTTCATTATTTCATCATAGCAATTTTATACTTAATTTCATATTCCAAGAGATCAACAGTTTTTATGTTGGATCAAATAAAAAAAATAAGGCTTGCCAAGTCAAACTAGAAGTACCTTTCAATTGTTTTTCTTCTTTAAGTAAGCTTTTATAATCATCTACAAATATACAAAGTATGTAAAACTAAATAGTTAGCACACAATCATTTTATTGTCTATATCCGACCCGTGTCCACATAATAGTGTAAATTTTCACCTATTTAATTACTTTTTCAGTATTTATAAAATAAACATTTTAAACATTTTAGGTAAAGACAAAGGAAAACAGGGATTTATAAAACAGATTTTTGAAGAAAAGGAACTGGGTAACAGTAGAGGGTCTTAATTGCAAACTCAACTCAAATAGGCGAAAAGAAAGATTTTCAAGGAGTTTATGTTCAAGAAGAGCAACCACTACTTGTCACAAATGAAATTTCTTTAGTGGATCCATCTGATTTGTCACCAACCCCCATAGAGTGGAGGTAATTTAAATACAGTGTGTCTGTGTTTTTTTTTTGATACAGGGTGTCCGACTATACAGGGTGTTTTCTAACTTACGGCTTATTTATTTTAAGGCAACTAATTATTTTAATTTTATTTTTGCTTTTTATATCGTGTCGTCTATAAGTACTTTTAGAAGAAATTTAAGTAGGTAGCTTTAATATTTTTTCTCGAAAACGAAGGTTGATAGGAAGAAAATACAAGAGACTAAAAACTCGAATTGTTAATTGCTTAATCAGAAAAAACAATTAAAACCTCATAGCAAGTCAGTAGCGTATTGTTTTCTCATAAGAATATTGCCTGTGATGCCCACTGAGACGCCACTGGACTCAATAATTCTAATCTAGACAAAGCTTTACAAGCGCCTTATTACACTAAATAAGTGTCTCAAATTTTATCCAAATCGGTAAAGCGTTCCTAAGATATTTAAAAGATAACGACTTTTTTAAAATCTTTAACACCTCGTATCACAGAATTAAAAGCAAATCCGGACATATGTTTAGGAACTTTTTTTCATAAAAAGACGTAAGAAAGCATCCCTTTAAGTTTCGTACCGTAGTTAGGAACACCCTGTATTTAGACCCATTTTGATCGCGAATAACTTTCAGTTAGGTTCCTGGACCATTTTTCCAAGTCATTACTAACAAGCTAATTTTTTGTGAGTAGCTCCATTTTGACGAGACGCCCAACTTTTTAGTTTTAGCAAGGTTGAAACATGTTGATTTGACGAGTATAAAAAATGTATTACTAACAGCTTAATTCGCTGTTAATTCTGAAAGATAATAATCTAAATAAACCGAAAAAATATTTGTCTTACAAAATTAAAGGTTCTATTTAAAGAGTCCTTCACCATCAACATGTATGATTAACGATGTCATAAAAAGTTACTACTAACCAGCTGACTTTTTTTCTGTTGGTTAATTAATATTTATTTAATTTATCACCTACATTGTCCTACAAATTGCGTTATTTCAGTTCTCCAATTCCATAATTGTATGTAATTAAAAGGTAATTTTTACACATTTTTACCCGAATTTTAAGAATACATAAAAAAGCATAACAAGTATAATTTAAAATATATGTCAAATCTTAATTATATTCATTATTATAACCAGGTAAATTACGTAAAAATATGAATAAAAAATTGTAGTTATAAAATAAAAAATTGTTGGCGATTAAAAACAGATTGTTGTATGTATATTAGAAAATAGAGTTATTTAAATTTTAAGACATATGTTTTAACTTTATGCTGTGTTTCAAATAGAAAAACGAACATTACAAATCTTGTCGGACTAGCAATACATACCCGTTTTTTTGTAGGGCATTACTTTATTTAGACAAAAAACGCGTTACCCCAACACGTGATATCTTTGTCCTACAGTTACTATTAAAATATTTTTTTTTTGTGGTGTTGACAACTTTTGAGCGTAGGACCAGGATTACGTTCCACGCAATTTGTAGGACAATGTAGGTGTTAAATTAAATAAATATTAATTAACCAACAGAAAAAAATCAGCTGGTTAGTAGTAACTTTTTATGACATCGTTAATCATACATGTTGGTGGTGGAGGTCTCTTTGAATGAAACTTTTAATTTTGTAGGACAAATATTTTTCGGTTTATTTAGATTATAATCTTTAGAATTAACAGGAAATTACGCTGTTAGTAATACATTTTTATACTTGTCAAATAAACATGTTTTAACCTTGCTACCCCTGTAAACTACCACCAACAAAAATCTTTGTAAGGAAAAAAGTTGAGTCTGGTCAAAATGAAGCTCTTCTACAAAAATAAGCTTGTTAGTAATGACTTGGAAAAAATAGTCCAGGGATCCCTAACTATTTAGGACAAATAAAGATATTGAAATGCAGTTTTAAACAAAATTGACAATAATCCATTATAGAAAAACCTTGTTATTTTAAATGCAACACCATGTATATTTCTTCACTGTCTTAAAATATAATATTTTCCTTTTAAAAAAATGTAACCTAAGCTATGGGTATTTCCAAATATAATAGAATTATTGATCTTTAAAAACTTGACTGAATTTGACAACAAAAATTTGCTATATACAAGGTTACCGAAGAAAAAAAATGGCAACAAAGCTATAGGTTTTTAGCAATATTACCAAAAGTTTTAAAAAAGTAATCTAGTCTTACTGCAATTATTATTTTGTAAACAGCGAAAAGTGTTGCCATAATCAAATAATACTTTAAATTGGGATACAGTCAATTTTTTGAGATTAATAACTTAATTATTTTTGGGAGTAGCCATAGCTTATGTTACATCTTTTTGAAGGAAGAAGGTTGAATTTTAAGACGGTGAAAAAATATACATGGTGTTCATTTGAAAATAACAAAGTTGCCCTATATCGGAAAATCGGCCATTTTGTTTTTGTGTTAACGGAATGTTGCAACCAAATAGCGAAGAGATGATAACAAACTCGCACTCTCGATGAGCCGGTGCGGGGTCTGTGTAATACACCGTCGCGAGCAGAGAGCTGGTTCGGTTCAAATGAGCTGCTGCTAAAGAAGGTGAAGATAAATAATCTTTACCTAAAACTAAATCCGTTGCACGTCAACTAACCTGCAAATTTGCCCTGTTGCCAAGTTGTCATATGAATCTGAGTTTTGGTGAAAAGAATAAAGCATTTTTCGGTTAAAGAATTTGTTGATTTTAGTTAATGTCATAATTTTCATTACAGAGAAGGAGAAGAAAATTATTTTTCCTTTTTTTTTTGTGTTATTACTTCAAAAATGAAGCCTAATAAAGAACCAACAAGCTTCTTGCATCTACTGTTCAACTGCTTCGGCATTTTTATCTATGTTTGTTCTTAAAAGAACAGATTCAAATCACTACGGACACAAAATTTGAACTCTTGAAAACGTTGAAAACTGCTAATATCGATAAATACGCCTAAGAATTAAGAAACTGATGAATAAACAAACAATGAAATCGATCAAATCAACGTCAAACACGCACTGTCAACGTGACAACTAACATGATTAGGTAAATAATAATTAAAAAAAAAATAAATAATAATAATAAATAAAATAAAAAACACCCAACATGTTATGGTTGGTATTAAAAAGTGGACTGTGTATTTTTATTTTAAATGTTGAATTTATTTTTTATTACAAAATTACAATTGACGTCTCTAATTACTTGACATATTATTATATATTTTTTAACTTTCATGGAAACAAGCTGGTCGTCGGCTGGTCATATTTTCTACAGCTTACTTCTCCATTTTGTGGATTCAGGTCTTAACACAACATGATAGGCATAAAATACACTAATAAGATAGATATTCATAAGTAAAAAGTATAAGACAAACTCGAAATATATATATATATATATATATATATATATATATATATATATATATATATATATATATATATATATATATATATATATATATATATATATATATATATATATATATATATATATGTATATATATATGACTAAAAAGAAATAACAAAATCAAATTTGATAGAGATTGTAAACGAATAGCTTTAATATTAATTAGTAATTATATGTAGGTATATGATTGTAGACATGAGTACAATAAACTACAAGTTGGGCTCGTCTGTGGTGACAACTGCCTTCTTTGCCCTATTTCATTCTGTAATTATGCAATTTTTGCGTGGGGTAATGCAGCTGGTACTGCTAGAATTTTTAAGCTGCAGAGAGGGACACTTAGGATCTGGGCAGGGCTGCGTTAAAGGAACGGTTGTAGACCAAGTTTGGAATCACTACTGCCTTTAGTCTATATCCTTGAGAATAATTGATGGTATTTATTTAGACACAGGATTGGGATCTAAAATAAAATTAGGGGAGGGTTTAGGGTACACGGCAATTAGGATAAAAAAAAATCAAAATAGTTAAAGGAAAATAAAAAAATAAAAATAATATTTTTTTAGTTTTCTTGTTAACTATTTTAATTTGTTTTTGGGGTTTTTCTTAATTTTATTTTAGATTCTAATTGGCGAGTTACATGATTAAAACACCAGAGAGAGACACGATTTCATTCCAGGGACTCTTAGTTTGACCGGACAGTGCGGACGTGCGTAGAGGAATACAAAGTTCTTCCCGGAGTGGCGGTTGGAGGTGCCGTACAAACGTTTTTACCTTCGGGGATCAAGGAATGATTCACGCTAAATTGACGGCATCTTTCTTCTGGATCTAAGCGCTGTGAGCAAAGATTGCTATAAGCTGATGGTATCCTGTTTGGTGGTGAACACGAGGTATTTCTCAAATGGCGGGAAATAGATGGGCGTGCCATGGGAACTGACAGTGGTGAAAGTGAAGGTTATACGTAACACCAGTAGCAGGTCTTGGTTTGACAGCCGACAATTTATGCATTGCATCGATTGTAGAATTATTTTTGTTTTCTTTTTGGAATTTCTGGGAGCTACGAGGTCGATTATCCAGATTTTCCGCCGACGAAGCCCTGGAAAGCATATTCCGGAAGGGGAGAGTGGTGGATTGGACCTAAAGTGACCAAAACCAAGAAAAAAATAGAGAGAGATTTCATTCCAGTGTATCGCCGATTGAAAAGGTGACCGAATGGCCCAGGTTGTTTAGCAGTTGGGCTTTATAATAAACTGCCATCTGAAATTAAAGAGCTGCCGCCTAGGCTTTTTAAAACAAAAATTAAAAGCATTTTTTAGCTTTTAATGTTTCTTAATTGTGATATTTTAATTATATTTTAACATGGTTCAAATATTAAATGTTATAATTATGTCTTATGTATTATTTTGTGATGTACAGGGTGGGCCAAAGTAAACTTACACACTTTTTAACTAATAATAACTTTTTATCTGTTAGGCCTATTTTTTTTTAAGGGCTAATAGGTAGATATGTTTTCTCTAGGTTTGCCAATTTTGTTCAAATTGATTTAAGACAGCACTGGACTTCCGGGACTTTTTCCAAAATACTGTATTTAACCTTGTTGCAAACGAAATCTGATTTAGCTACAGTTAAGCTAATACGTTTTTCTTGTAGAAAAACTTTGGGAAATGATTCAGTAAAAGCGAATCTGTCGACAATTTGATGATTTAGGAATTATAATTACTTTTTATAAATAATGCATTTCTTTCGATTTTAAAAAAGTTCTTTTTTTAGTGCTCTTTGAAAATCAAAAATGTGAGGTTACCATGGTTACTGAGTTGAGTGATCACTAAACCTAACAGTAAATTAATTAAAAATAAACGTATTAGCCTAATTGTAGATTCAGTTTTTTTTGCGATGAACGAAGTTTAATGCATCATTTTGGAAAAATTCCCGTCAGTCCAGTCCTGTTTAAATCTATTTAACTAAAATTGGCAAACCTATAGAAAACATATTTACCTATTAGCCCCTCAAAAATGAAAAGTCAGGCGCAACAGAAAAAAGTTATTATTAGTTAAAAAGTGTGAAAGTTTAATTTGGCCCACACTGTATGTAAGTACTGTATGTAATTTATTTTGATTATGATTATAAATAATACAAATCGCCATATGATATACATGGTGGTTCAAAATCGCGAAAATATTTCTTGAACATAGTAGTCCTGGCCGAATACCTTATTGCAAAAAATGCCCTACAGCAAACTAATGGTATAGTTTTGTTAAGTGTATCATAACTATGTAAGAAAAACACTTCCGGACCAAACTAATGCGTTAGGGGTGATTTTAAGGGTAAAAATGGTTTTTCGCAATTTTAAAGTAAATTCTATATCCTATTAAAATAAGTTATAGTAAGCGTTGTCGACATTAAAAAAAGCCTACAACTTATGTAATAACTATTTTTACCCTAACATAAAAAAATTTCGAGGAAAGTGAAAAATTGTTTTTTCGGTTTTTAACTCTTATCTTTTACAAAAATAGTTTGATTACTTTATACTATTCTAAATATACTGTTTTTTTTTAAATAAAGATGTAGCCGTTATTATGAAAACTTACTTAAAAAAAAAAATGAAAATTTTTAACCACCATTTTGATTTATTTTTTTTTAATAAAAAATGGTTCGCCAAGAGCTTATTTTTTTCGTTTTTTTACCACTTTTAATAAATACAATAAAAAATATATAGGTACTTGAATAAAAAAATATAAAAACGCAGAATATTGAAATTTTTTATTATACTCGTACATTGTGTTACTTTCGTCGAAAAATTAATTATATTTATTAAAATTGTAATTTTAAAACTTTTTGAATATTTTAAAAAGTTTAGATATATTTTTAAATGTGAAAGTTGAATTACAGGTTAACAGTGTGTCCGCCTAAGTCCTCTACATATGGGAAACTTTTTTATTATTAATTTTACGAAAAACAGTTATTCTTTATAAAAAGTTCTGCATGGTCTAAAACCTAAAAAGCAATCATTAGATATTCATTTTTTTAGTAGTATACAAATTAGGTTTGACATGAGTTTTGTTCAAGAGGAGAGTACCCTTATTTCTGAAAATATCGAAAATTATCAATAAAAAAAATGTTTATTAATAAAAATAACTCTTAAATATGCAAACCCATTCATTTTCAAGAACTTTTTTTATTTTTTATGATAAGACGATGAAAATTTAAATTTGTACATTTGTAAATACTTATTTCGAAATGTAATATCTAAAGAAATCTTAAGAACTGTCATAACAGTGAAAAGTCACAAAAACGCTCGTTATCGCATAAAAATTTAAAGAAAAACTTTTTTCTTGTTAATGAACGAGCTTGTATATTTAGGAGTTATTTTAAATGTTAAATATTTTTCCTTAAGAATAATTTTTGATATTTTTAAAAATAAGGGTACTTTCCTCTTGAACAAATTTCACATTTTTAGATACCTTGTATACTACTGAAAAAAATGAATATCTAATGATTGCATTTTAGGTTTTAGACCATGCGAAACTTTTTATAAAGATTTTTTGTTTTTGTAAAATTATTATTAAAAAGTTTCCCATATGTAGAGAACTTAGGCGGACACACTGTATATATATATAAAATATACAAAATAGAGGTGGGAGGCCCTGTATGGGGTGATGTCCTGATTTATTTTCGAACAAATTTTTTTCCAATTATTGGCTTTTAAGGATGTTACCTATTATTTTTATATAAAAATATTTTAAGAACATGATGTTTTTAGCAAACTTGCTGGTTTAGTTTAGATTATTTAGTTTAAGTTTCTCTGTTTTTGGTTAAAGCATGACTATTAGCTGGTGATGATATCTCCATTGTACTGTCTTTTAGTAATTTTTGTAGTTATTTTATAAATTTATGTATAATTAAAAACTAGGTTATTATGATATGTATAAAAATAGTAACACTACTTTTTTAGGTTTACAGAAGAGGGAGAAAGAGTAAGAGTGGCAACTAGAACCGGTAGAATTATTCCTATGCCTGCATCAATGGATGAAACGATCGATTTTAAAACTAAAGGCGTTTACAAAGAACAACCTAAAGATACACCAGCTGATGTAGTCAAGGAAGTAACGTTTGAACCAAAACTTCGAACATTTGAAATGGATATTATGGAAGAGATGTCAATTAAAGAAGACAGAATACCTCCCAAGTCATATTGGTATTAAATATGTATAGTTTAGGAAAAATTAAAAATTAATAAATATTTTTGTTTGTATACCTATTCATGCAAATTTGTTAACAATTATCGATTTGTTAATAACATTACAATGGCTCTATGCAGGGTATTTATAGTGGTACAGTGTTGTAGCCACTGTAGCACATGAGATTGCCGAAACGACATTTTTAAAAATTCATTTTGATTAACGCTTTGATGTTTATTATAAAATGGTACATTACACACTAAAGTAAAAAGTGTGTTTTTAGAATGGTTACTGAAGCTAACCATCCGTTTCTCTCGGACAGTAATATAACTTTTCATCAAGGTTTGTATGCTTTAGATCTTTTCAAGGAATTTCCATGTTTTGTCACATTATGTGACGTCATATCGAAATTAGGGTACGTCGTATATTGTGACATCCATAACACCAAATAAAAAAGATGACGTTGAATTTTGACGTTAGAATATTTATAAAACTGCTTTATTTGATTTATAAAACTTTAAACTCATGGGAATTAAAATATTTGTTACTTATATTATAATGTAACCGCACTTACGGGTAATAGAGTTTACCTTCTTTTTCTCCATATCCACAGGCGCAATTTGGGAGGGCTAGGGGGCCCCAAAAGGAAATTAAACAAAATTAGCCCTCCCAAGATTCCCAGTATCCAAGCCGAAACTTATGTGACTTAAACCTAAAAGCGATAAGAGAAAGCGATTTTTATGTCAATAGTGCCACTTTTACCTAACTGTAGGTTTTGTGGTAGTATTGACAAATAAATCCTTTTATCTATCCCAAACTGTTTTTGCAAAGTGTCGAAGCTTGCCTCATACCTTTCGGGACTACCAAGACTCCACCCCCACCCTAAAAACCGAAGCAAATTGCGCCTTTGTCGATATCCATTTAAAAATACTTTATTATCTTCAAAATAAGAGCTTGTTCGGCTTCTGTATATCGTTGCAGCATATTTTTTCAATAACGACGTATATTAACTAACACTTCACAGTAATTGTATATTAAAATCTCAAAAGAGCACTTAAAATTCAAAATTGTTTTAAACAACTTACGCTGCACGAATAATTTGCGTTCACAATGTTGCAGGTTAAATTTAGGTTCACAGTACATCAAAATATGTAGCTCCGGATTGTCGGTTAGTTCGAAACATAGGTAATAAACGCTTATAATTCTCCTATTTACTCAAATTTTACATAAAAATTAAAGAAAATGTTTGAGATGTCTAAAATATCGAAAAATGATTCTGCAAGTTATTGAAGTTTGATTGCCTAGTAACTATTTATTTCATACTTTCGTTAATGACGTAATTTTTTTGTCACTCTTAGTTTAGACGACATAAAGCGAGAACAACAATGTATGACCAAAACATTGAACATCCTTGAAAAGATCTAATTTTTAATTTTTATTTACAATCGTTTGTTTTAATTATTCTTATTTTTTTTTGAAATAATGTGTACTTATTGTAATTTTTTTTTTTAATTTGTCAAATAAATATGCCACCCGACATTTATCGGGCGTGAAGGTGTCGCAGAAATGTCTAAAATATAGAACAATGTGACCAATGTGTTAAGTTGGCAAATTCTTGAACTTTGCAATGGTTCCTGGGGTAACATACTTTACTTACAGCCCACGGAATAAAAGTAGAAATTTCTTTCGTGTGGGTCGAAAGTAAAAGTGATACTTTCAAACTTTAAGTCAGAAATGTAAACATGTATTTTCATAATTCAATAAATAGTGTTTGATATTTGCTTTTTAACGAAGGTGACAAAAATGTTTTTTTAAATATTATCAGAAAGAAAAATGATATTGGTCACATGGTTAAAAATTTAGCATTTATTTTTATGGAAATTACATAATGAGGTTATTAAACAAATAATACAGTAGCCTAGTTTACACCGAGAGGACCAGTTAGATCCGTGGACCAAACCTAGGACTTATTTTTGTTAGTTCACTAGTGTTTACACCAACTTAGTTTATGGATCAATTTAATTCACGTTTAATCCTAGTACCAAAATAACAGCTGAGCATATGACCAGTAACCTCGTTTTTATCTTTTAAAACTGTATCGCTTTTAAATTCTATATGAAAAAAGAATACGAAAACAGTTTTGGTTAAATATCAACAAAATTTTAAAAATATAAACAAACAACAAAATTATTAGGTTAAGACCGAAATTCAACGTCTTTTTCATCGAAATGCGCACTGTCAAAGATCAAGGCTGTCATTTTGGTCCACTAAAAAGTCCGGTGTGTTTACACCAAGGAAAATCGTATTTGGTCACCCCCATTTGAGAAGGACTGAATTGGAGTAGCAAATTTTAATACTCAATTGTTTACACCGTGAATAAAGTACGCGTGACGTCATTTAGACCTCGAACTAAAAATTTGGTTCTCCCGGTGTAAACTAGGCTAGTGATTGCGCAATAAAAATATAGGCATATCGTTGGCGTAATCCAATCTAGATCTAGTTTAGACTTTATCCTTTACATTGTTGTGACTAACTAGAGACCAGAGCAATACAAATAGAAGTGTAAAAATCATATTGGCCCAATTTAGACTTTTTGCTTTTTAATTTATCCAGTAAAGCTAGGAAATTTAAACGGTTTAAAGGTTATGGTTAAACACTTTTATTTTAACTAGGTCATTAAAATTTGACCATTTTTGGCAAAACACAACTTTTTATCCAAATATTACATTAAATAAATAATAGTTTAAAAAACACGCTTTTATATGCAACCGAACTAAAAATTAGAAAATAATTTTTCATTACAAAGAGTTTGTCACTTCAGAGTAAAAAGCGTGGGGTGCATTTTACTATTTTTTCATAACTTTTCCCTCATAGATATTTGCAAATAGAATAATTATAACATTTAATATATTAAGCACCCCACGCTTTTATTCTGAAGTGACAAACTCTTTGTAATGAAAAATTATTTTCTAATTTTTAGTTCGGTTGCATATAAAAGCGTGTTTTTTAGTTTTTTTAAACTATTATTTATTTTTCATTTTTAGTTCGATATATCAATTAGTTTTTTAAAAATAAATGCTCCAGTTTATTCACTAAAAAAATTCCTTCGCCATTTTGTCAAGAGACACAGAGGGTCTGTAAAGGAATTTATTTATCCTGGCGGTCCTAATCAGGATAACGGGATACTGTTTTTAAATTATTGCATTGTCATCGGTCCTTGATACGTGTGCAAAGTTTCAAAGAAATTGAATCGCTGGAAGTTGGTAAAAATTAGGCTCAAAGATTCCGTTACATAGATAGATAGATAGATAGATAGTTACAACCCAAGCTAATAAAAGCGTGTTAAAAACAAGGACCACTTTACGCCTTCTTTTATACGCCCTGTGAACCTAGGAAGTTTTGACAATTGTAAAACGTCTTTTTTGGACTAGACTATAACATACTAAAATTAAAACATTATTGCAATTAAACGGAGCCATATTCTTTCAGAATCCAGCCATTCCTTTACTTCTCTTGAAAATCTATTTTGCGGGAAGCAGAGTTGGGTCGTATTCGAATACATTTGTGTGTTTGGTATTCGGCAGAATACTATTTTGCTCAGTATTCTGGATTCTGTATTCGAATACCTTAGAAGTATTTGACGAATATTTTTTTGGGTATTCGAATACCGGCGTTCCGAGTATTTGAATACTAAAAAGTGTAAGCACTATCCGAATATTAAAATGGTCATGATTTAAATAACAAAGGGAAGCAAAATAGGAAAAAAAGGAAGGGAATTTTTTTTTTGCAATTTTGTCATAGCTTTTGTTTAGTAGTATTCGAATCTTTTCGTTTCCAGTATTCGAATACCGATTCCGGGTATTCATCTATTCGAATACTTTTTTTCTTCCAAGTATTCAAATATTCGGTATTCGAATACCGATTTTCAGTATTCTGCCCAACTCTGGCGGGAAGTTATCTTTTGCTTCGTTAATCTAAGCATACATAGTGGTTCTAAATGATCAGTAGAAAAGTTATTAAACGTATATAAATAAGAATTTTTAAAAATATAGGGTGCTATTATAACATATAGAAAACAGCACACCAAGCATGTAATTTTTAAAAATTTTGACTTTGGTTTGGGAATTTGAAAACTAAATTAAATCATCCCAATATCAAACATGTTAGTTTTCAATGTTCCATTCGTTAAAAATGTTACTTTTCTCTTACCCACAACATTGAAATATTTGCCATCAACGTCCTCTTCTAATGTTGTGGTTAAAATGGACTCTGTGGGGTCTTTCCGTGTTTTGCTTTATCTTAGGTAGTCTGTTTTTAGACCACTCTGACATCCTGCAGAATAAGTATCATATTCATTGTAGGAGTTTATACATACATATATATATATATATATATATATATATATATATATATATATATATATATATATATATATATATATATATATATATATATATATATATATATATATATATATATTTAAGTCTAATTAGGGTGACATTTCGCAAACTTTCTTAACCAGCTTACGATCATCCAGGGCTATTTTTTAACTTCCCTGTACCTAAAAAAAAACGAATATAGCCATTTCGTGTATTTGTTAGAAAACAAAAGAGTTACAGCACTAGTGACGTATTTTTTAAATAGAATACCCCGTACATTTTTATATCAATGGATAGAGATTTTCACGAGGAATTCGGTGATATAGGGTTTGCTAGGTTTATTTTCTGCAATTCTGATGCAATTGTTAAAAAACTTCATGATAATATAAGGATAACTTCACTTCACTTCGCTTATTTGTAAAGTTAAGAATTTTAAAAATACATTTATTATTTTTTTAGAATAGTTTTATAATAAGGTTTAAATAAGAAGAAATCAAAACTCTTCTAATGAAAATCTTATTATACAACTACTCCAAAATGTAATAAACCTATTTTTAAAATTATTGATTTTGACAAATAATCACCTGTGACCTGTGGTAGCCTGGATTTTTTCAGGTAAAACTATCCTTATAGTATCATGCAGTTTTTAAACAATTGCAACAGAACTGCAGAAAGTAAACCCAACCACCCCTATATCACCGAATTCCTCGTGAAAATCTCTATCCACTGATATAAAATATACGGGGTACTCCATTTAAAAAATACGTACTCGTGCTGTAGCTTTTTTGTTTTTGTTTTAAATATTTTTTCTGATTAAATGCATTTTTTCTTAAGTCTGAAAACTCTGTTATGGATGTAATCATGACGAAAAAAGTGATTTATTTAAATTTTGAAAAATACAACTATTGAAAGATTTATCTCATTGTTGTAATAAACAAGATAGATGAAGATTGTATACTTTAAAGCTAGGCCTGTAATAAAAAAACCCTATGTTTCTTGTATGGTCTAGGGTTGTATTATAATATTATGCAACTAAGTATATTTTATAAGTCGGGTAATAGCATGGTGTTAAAGCGCTGCATCGTTGTCCACATAACCGTCGTGGCTGGGTTCGAATCCTGGTCCGGCCAAAATACTTATTTATAAGTTTGGTCAGAACTTTGGTGGTTAGTTCAACAAAAAGTGGACAAAGTGCAAATAGGCAAATAGTATCGACGCTGAAGGCCAGCAAAAGGACCAAGGCGTTGGAACACACTTCACCGCATCCTACACAACCGTAGACATGCAGACCCTACCTGGTTGGAAGGGTCGGAGGTCCCCCCTGGGTGGGGACGTGGTAATTGAATAAGGGATTATTTAAGATATTTATAAAAACCCAATTTTTTAAAAGAAGTTTAACATCTGTATCCAAAACAATACTTTTTCGAACTTATGTTTATAAGAACTTTTCTGTATATTCTCTAAAGTTAAATCTGCCCCTAAATTTTCTTAAGAACACTCTATAACACCCTGTAATTACATATTTATTAAAGTTAATTTAGCCTTTTAAAACTACAAAAAACACTGCTCTGAATTTAATCAAAATTGCATTAGGGATTATTTAAGATATTAATAAAAGGCACTGGCTAAACGACCGCCGCGCCGTCGGCTTTGCTCAATTATAAAAAGAAAACCGCTGTCCGGCGGTTTTTATATCTACGTTTTTGAAAACCGCCAAAAATTATAATTAATATTTTATTACCTATTTTATCGATAGAAACCGCCGTCCGGCGGTTTTGCTTATAAATTTTTTTAAAAACCGCTGAAAAGTCATTAAAGTTAATCTTACCTTGATAATGACTTATTCTTCGTGCCATAAGCGTTTAGATTTTTGTGGTTTTATTGTTTAATATTGTAGTTTAGTTAATAGCACCCTTTGGAATAATAAATTGAAGTAGTAAAGCGGGATGGGGACAGTCAAATAAAACCACTATTGTATTTATCCTAACGTTTGGTGGCTTATTAAGTATAATTAAAAAAAAAACACATTACAAAACTATTTCGTTACATGGACCACATAATTTACAATACTAGGAAACACTTTTAAAAAATATTGTCAGGCAGGAAAGGCGAAGAAATAACTTATCAGGAGGTCATCGTCAAAAACAAATATAATATACAACTCAAAATTCTTAAAAAGTGGAAAATTATTTGTCCGGAAATTAAATTATAAACAATAAAAAATACTAACAAGAAAAAATGTATAAAAAATTATCAAGTAAAATAAAATAAAAAGAAAAAAACGTTATTTATCCATCCGGAATCGAACTATGTACTTGTCGTTTACGGGTCAATGCTCGTAACCCTTGAGCCATAGGGGAGAACTTAAATACATTTTTTAAACCTTGATACTATACTCAAAGAAATAAGCCGCGTTTATGAATCATTTATCTCTAACTTTTTTCTTGATTCCTTTTTCTGAGAATTTTTAAGTTTTTTCACCTTCAATACATGCATACTTTAATTGGTAATACTTTAGTTCTAGTTCTATGAAACGATCAGTTTGTTTTCTTGCCGCTAAAATACCTTTGGCTTTTCTATTCCTTAAGGATGTACGTTTATATTTGGTTATATTTTAAACGAGGTTTACACGCTTTTTTAATCGAGATAGAAAAATATTTTTTGTAAGGTTTTATAAAAACCGCCAGGATCTGCTAAAAAATAAACAAATGACAATCTTAAAGTTAACAAATGAGCATCAACTTTGTAATTTTAAATGATACACTATGTATATTTTAAGTTCATGGAAAAGGGTATATTTTCCTGTTTGCAAAAATATATACTTTGTCTATGTTTGGACCACCAGTTATCGCAGAAAATGACTATCAATCCTAGAAAAGTCAAGGTATATTTTTAAAATATTTGCTTTTTCTTTCTCAGAATATCTTTTATTTACGAAAAAGTAATAAAACACGCGTTAAAAGCCAGTGACAGAAAGGCCATATTTAGAGAAACAAATGAAACCAAAGCAGATCACTACCGTTCAAAGGCAAAAGAGTCTAATCGCAAAAATACAGTTTGGAGAAAATCGACATTTTCTGTTTTATCAATTTTCATAATATACTGTTTTTGACTAAGTACTAACTTTAAAACTTACTAAAAACACTGTTTACATATCAACATGTAAAACTCTCGTTGCCCAATAAAACAATGTAAAAACATGAAATGACCAATTTTGCGATTAGACTCTTTTGCCTTTGCACGGTGCCATGCGCCATGTTAAATTGTCAGAAAGAGAATCAGAGCTGCTGACTTTTTCAGGATTCAAAGTCATTTTATGCGATAACTTGTGGTCCAAACATAGACAAAGTATATATTTTTGAAATCAGAAAATATACCTTTTCCAATGAACCTTAAATATACATGGTGTTCCATTTGAAATAAAAACGTCGATGCTCATTTGTTTACTTTGCGATTGTCATTTGTTTATTTTTTAAACTAAAACTTTTGTATTTAAAATATTTTTCTATATCAAACAATAAAGCGTGTATAGACCCTCTTCAAAATATATCCGAACACCCTGTACCTACATATATATTTTTACCTTATAAAGAGCTTCGACAAAATCCTCTTAGGGGTCAAACGTGTCTCCCAGTTTCAATTTTGTTTGTTGATCAATAATAAAAATAATATTAATAGCCGTGTTGATGAATCATTTATCATTTAACTTTTTTCCTTTTCATGGGAATTTTAAAGTTTGTTTCACCCTCAATACATGCACACTTTAATTGGTAAATACTTTAGTTTTAGTTCTATGAAACGATTCGTTTTTTTTGTCTTGCCGCTAAAATTCTTCTGGCTTTTCTTTTTCTAAAAGATGTACCTACATATATATTTTTTATTTTATGATGAGCTTCGACAAAATCTTAGGTGTCAAACGTGTCTTTCAGTTTATTTTTGTTTGTCGATCAATAATAAAAATAATATTAAACAATAAAACAAATAATAATTATTTATTAAAGGTAGGTTAACTTTACTATTATTTGGCGGTTTTCAATAGTTTTTATAAGAAAAACTGCTGGACGTTGGCTTTTATCAATATAATAAGTAAAACCGCCGGTAATAACAAATTAATTATAATTTTCGGGGTTTTCATTAAGCTAAACAGCCTGCGGTCGTTTCGCCAGTGCCTTAATAAAAACCCGATAAAAAAATAACACCCTTGTAGCCGAAACAATGCATTTCCCGACTTACGTTTTTAAGAACTTTTCTTTCTATTCTCTAATGCAGAACCTGCCCTTAAATATTTTCAACAACATTTTGTAATAATATACAAATCTATCAAATTTAATTATTAAAATATCGGTACATGCTGTAATAAATTAACGAACATAACAAACATAACGAACATAACAAAATACTATGCTAAATACAGGGTGATCAAACTGAAGTCGGCCCTATTACTAACTTCTTTATTATAGGAGATACGAAGTCGGTTAAATTAGTAAAGTTGTGGTATTTTTTCCGCTAATTACCGTGCTGTCTTTTTTAAATGAAACATGAAATCAACATGAAAACTGGTATATTATATTATCATTCGAAATATTCATTAAAGAGCTTTAAAAAAGTACACATGTAATAATCCAATTTTTAATAGTTTCGGAAATATGGCCATCCTCAGAAGTTTATTAGTAAACTGGCATTTTTTTATAAAACAATATGTATAAGGTATCCATACTATTAAATAAATATTTTAAGGAGCTTTAAGAAAATACAACATTTGATATGTTTATCTGTTATAGTTTTAAAAATATGGCCATTCAAATCTAGAAAATGGTAGATATGTAAATTTTAACTAATTGTAAGATACTAATATAAACTAGTGCTTAAAGCTGTGAGATGTAAATACTCGTATGTATAATGGAAATGTAACATAATATTTGGATGGCAATATTTCCAAAACTATAAGACATAGACATATCAAATGTGGTATTTTTTAAAGCTCTTTAAACTATTTTTTAACAGTAGTGCAATATATAGGGTGTTTTATTTAAAAATGCCAGTTTACAAATAAATTCCTAAGAATGGCCATATTTCCGAAACTACTAAAAATTGGATATATTACATGTCGACTTTTTTAAAACTCTTTGATGAATCTTTCTAATGGTGATATAATATACAGGGTTTTAAAAAAGTATATTTTGTGCAATAAATCTAAAACTCGATGTTTTTCTGTTGACAGAATCATAATCAGTGGAAAAAATACTACAACTTTACTAGTTTAACCGTATCTTTAATAATAAAGAAGTAAGTAATAGTGCCGACCTAAGTTTAATCACCCTGTTTTTAAACTCTTACTTATAATTAATTAAAAGTAAAAGTTTTTAGATAACTTTTAGTACAAAAATGCATCTTAAGAAGAATCTAAGGAAAAACTTCAACTATTCTCTATATTATTTGGAAGTAACTCATCCTTCTTATAAAACCCTTTTCAATTAACTTAAACAAGAACTTAATCGAAGCACCAACTTTGCATAAGTTAATGAAGTCCTTCGAAGTTTCGTAGCCAACTTTCCTCCTTTATAAAGCACCAGTGGGAAATAAAAGCACGTCATCAATATCTAAGAAAACTTGCGTGCACAGCTAACCCGATCTTCTTTTGTTTTATTCAAATAAATTTTCTCTACAAATCAACAACTACAAACAAAACTAGAGTTAAAATTTAGTCCCTAGTCTTTGGGTAGGTTTTGTTTAAATTCATAAATAACCGCTTCTGTGTTTTGGATTTTTAAGTTCTAAATGATTAACTACCATTTAACTACTTAAAAATGTTTAAAAGTTTGCTTTAAATATTGCTTTTGCAAAGTAGGAAAATAGTATTAGGATAAACTGAGTCCCAAAGTTTTAGAAGATCTTCGAAACTATGAAGCTATCTTTATCTTTAATCACTCAAGATTCTTACTTCCTCGAAAAACCCTCTCTCCCCACCACAAGTCGGGACTTTTTTAAAAATCGGGACATTTTCTCAAATCGGTGGCGTACCTTTTTCTTGTTAGAAATATTTGTTAAGGTGTCGCTAGATACGCCACTGGTAATGCCGTTTCTGAGTGTTTTATCTCTATAAAGAGAAATTGCCGCCCCCTGCAGGCGTTCCTAGGGTGATTTGCTCCTTGGTGCAAAAAATTATTGGCCGTCCATAGAAGAAGATGTAAATTGAGTATTTCACATTAATTTTTATTATTTTACTTCCTGAATATTTTTGAAGAACAAAAAAAAATCCACTGTTTTTTAAAGTTTAAAACTAAATGCCATCCTCTAATTTTTGTCGCCCCGTGCGAGTGCACCCAGCTGCACCCCCGCCAAGAACAGGTCTGGCCACTCATCGTATTAAATTAAAATAAGTAAGTTCTAAATTACTCCCTTAGGGTAGGGGAGCCAAAGAGGGGATTTTGGGATTTACTACAGCGCGGCAGATTAATAAACGGAGGATATACCTTGAACCGGTTAAGTATCTCCACCAAATATGAGCCCTGTATAGAGGGCCGATTATATAAAAAAATATATATCCATTAGAAATTATCGAGCGCGCCAAATTAAGATAGGGTTAAGTAATTACAGGCTGAACACTGTATATTCCAGAAATATGACAGTTTGAGAGGGAAGAGAGCTACAAAAATAAACTCATTTTGATAGTTTCAAGCGTGGCGGTTTTTTTTTTTGAAGAAAATAATTAAAGGATAACGAAAAATATATACGATACGATCCGAACGATTTCTACAAACCGAAATAATAACAATATTTTTTTGACATATTTAAAAGCTAAAGCCGCTTTTCCCGCCGATGAGCATGTATACATAATATAACATTTTTTCTTCTAATCATCTAAACTCTGTAACCCAATAGGTTTCTTCGATGCTCGAGTAAATCCCCCAATTAGCATCGTGGGCTCCCCTACTATTAATACCACAAATAATATTGCCAAATTACAACAAATTGGGAAAAGGAAACTAAATACACAGGGTGTTACACAATGTGAAACTTAGGGGCAGATTCTACTGTTAAAAATATGAAAAAAGTTCATATAAACATGGTTCCACACATTTCTTGTTCTCAAGATATAGGGTGTTAAACTTGTAAAACATTGTTTGTTTTTATATTCTAAATATCCTCTATCGAATTTTAATTTGGCAATATTATTTATGGCATGAAGGGGATAATTTATCACTAACTTTATTACATTTAATAAGACCAGTGACGTCTCGAGCGGCAACTGATGGAAAATTTCTAACAAAAATATGAATCGACACTGACTGTGTAAAAGTGTGTAAAATGTCTGTACGTTCTTCAGATTAGGCAAATGAAAATACAGCTTTTATGTCTCCTAATGTTTTTTTGTATCTGTAATAACATACAAACGCATAAAGTAGAAGACAGCACAGATATTCAGACACAAACAAAAGTCGTAAAAGTTGTAAATACTTTTTACCAAAGTTTTATAAGTATTTTTAAAAGTAGGAATATTGGCAAAGAAAGCATTCCCATAAAAAAGAAATCATCAAAGAAACATAAAAACTGCCCAAACGGTATCGGTCCTCTAGCTAACGCTTATCGTTTGTTCTAGTATTAACATAAAAACTTTTGTGCCATTATTTTGTATTGTTTCCAGAAATTTTTTAAGGTTGGGGGTAATATTTGCCAGTTCTTGCGGGTATTTTGGTTTTTTGTTTTTATTTAAGATATTTGCTGCACACTCAGCCAGCGCTGGACATTGTACGCAGATCCCATTTATAGGAGGATATCCATTGGAGTGTCGGTACTTTGTCCAGGTCAATGCTATGTGCCAACTGTAGCATTCGTCTTAGGTCCAGTTTCGCAAGTTTTAGTGATTCGGATTTAATTTTATAGGTTTCAAAGATGTCCTCTTGTGGACGCTCTTAACCCCTACATTCCATAATCACGTTAGAAGGAGTTTTATTCCCATGTCCGCACCACCTACAGATGTTATCCGCTACCGGACCAATACCACAGTGTACAGATACCACGCCTGTAATAGTCCTTAGGTGAGTTCTACTTATGCCCAGTAGTCTGGATGCAAGGTCCTGAGAGGGATCCTTAAGCATTGCCCCGGTATCCAATGACCATTGCTTCTCAAACTTTTTTTGGTTCAATTGTTGGCCAATCGCTTGAAGACCCTACCGTACATGCCCCGGGGGCAGACTAGTGCATAACTTAGTTGTGGGATCATATTCGTAGATTAGATTCAATTGACTACTCTCGGCATAATCTTCCAGCTTTTACCCATCCATCATCCGCTGGCACGCCCAGAGGTTATTTTTAGCCTCCTCTGTTTGCAATCGTATGTGTTCATTCCAGAGTTTTTTGTCAAAGATCACTCCCAGGTAGGAGATACAATCTCGGGATCTCGGATCCCCCTCATATAAAAACAATGGTAGAACCAAGTAATTCGGGTTACTAGTTTTTAATCTTTACTGTGTGTACTTTTATTTTTCGGACCTTTTAATACCCCCTTATTATTGTTAAGCGGCTAAGAAAAATTGAAGGTAGAATTTAAAAAACAGATAAACTCAAATTAATAATAATACAGATTAAAAACTTAATAACTTGACTTCCTTGTTTTAGCTAAAAGTACGCGAGTGATTCACCCGTTATAGCAAAAAGCGGGTAAACTTAACTAGTTGTTAAAGTAATTAGTATACGAGTACATATTAGACGAGAGCTGGAATACATCAACCGTATACAACATTTTCGTTTATGTGCCCGAATTGATTGTACATGTCAATTTTAAGCAAATATTAACCTGATTTGTAATTCCTATTTTGTACTATCAAATGGATTTCATTTGGCGATTTGCTTGACAACAACAAAACCACTGTATTTTAAAATAAAGCTTTAAACATAACAAAAATTTAAAATGCTAAAAATAGTTCTTTTATAAGACTCTGCCTTTAGAGACCACTATAAAATTACTTCCAGTTTAACCACAAGTGATGTAAAATTTGAACTTCCAAGTATGATAACCCTGGTAATTTTAATGGAACACCCTATATATATTTTAAGATTTAAATTCTTTAAGTTATTCCTGATATGAAATCTATAATATACCCATAACCTATCTTTTTTACGTTTAGGGAAAACTGCGTTTGAAAAGGTCCAGACGACGACACAATATCCATGAACCTGTTTGTTATGTTATGGTATATCATAGGTTTTAGAATTTAAATCTTAAAAATATATAGGGTGTTCCATTAAAATTAACAGGGTTTTCATACATAGAAGTTCAAATTTTACAGCACTTCCGGCTAAACCGGAAGTAGTATTATAATGGTCTCTAAAGGTAGATTAAACCGGAAGTAATACACAGATGCTAGTATATCTTAAACTTTGGCATCTAGTGATACAATATAACGTCCCTAAATTTGAAAACTATACGATTGCACAGAAGAAAATAAATTGCTGGATAGTAATTTCGTTGTCACTCCGTATATATTTTTTTATTTTTAAAATTATACGAGAGAAATTAATTTTAATAAATATGTTTGACTAAGACTACGCATGATCGGTGCCCTTAATGCGTAGTGGTGTAGTCATGGTCCGTGAGCCAGCGACTGATTTTCGTGACCAATTTCCTCTCAGTCCAAAACTCGTAAAATGCTTTAAGAGGGTTGTACATGAATTGTTGTGAGCGTCAGCTGCGGCGCCGATGGTGACATTATACAGGGTGCTCCAAAAAAAGGTCGATATTAAACTTGTGTGTTTTTTAATGGAACACCCGGTACATTAGTTTAGTTTTAAATTGTAGAAATAAAAATAACAATAAATTTATCAGCGATATGTTTACCAAAAATTTAAGGTTTTTAAAATTAAAAAAATAAATAAAATGTTAATATATTCTACCTTTACTTACGCTTAACTTGTATTTTGTTAGATTGCTAGAATATTAACTGTATCATTACCTACATTTTAATTATTTGCTAAAAATTATATTGGGTGGTAAGAAATTATCATAACATTAAATATTAGTATCTGGACACCCTGTATAATTTCTACTAAAAGCTTTTAATGTAGGTGAGTCAGCGTAAGTAAGGTAGGAGTCATGATTTTTCAAAATTCCAAGTATCTTAAAAACATTTCAGTTTTGGTATAGGGATTGCTTATAAAACTTACATTATTTTTATTTCTACATTTCACAACTAAACTAATATAAAGGTTGTCCCATTAAAAAAAAACAGAAGTTCAATATGGATCTCCTTTTGGAGCTCTCTACAATTCCACCATGGGAGACGCAGCTGACGCTCACAACGATTCGTACATGAATACCCTCTTGAAACATTTTACGAGTTATGGACTGAGAGGAATTAACTGACAAAATTTTGAACCAGGCTCACGGTCTATGATAAACAATCAATGAACATATTTAGCAAAATGAATTCGTCCCTTATGTCAGATGAATCTCGCTTGCTTATTGTATATTTAATTTAGAAGAACATTTCTGGGAGGTTAATAGTACCTTTTATCCATTTGTATTTAAATATAACAAGCAATATTTTTGAACTTGTTCAAATAATACCTTCTTTAAGATATTTTTTTACATTTTCTGTCAATTTTAATGCAGTTACAAGATACACTTTGCCCAGTACCGGATTAACCTACAAACAAATTAAGCAATTGCTTAGGGTATCACATTGTGGGAGCACCAGAAGGGGGCACCATAATCAGTGTGTGCGTTTGTGTGTGTTTTTATAAACGTGAGGAGCTTTTCTTTTTTTTTTCTGGTCTTCAAAATTTTTAAGGTACCATCGCTAGGCGCCCCACAGGAAAAATTGTAAAGGCATCCGACAGTCTTATTCCGGCACTGCTTCTAGCCAAGAAACAAGCCAAAAATCATATAATTTATGTAAATATGGTAAATAATTTTCGACATTTTTGATCTAGACATCCATTTTTATCACCTGATTGACCGTATTGCAACATTGAATCTCTTAATTTGAATTCCCTATCACGTTTCTAAAGAACACCACTTACGTTTTAACTGTCAAATTTGTAAAATTTAATTGGCTTATTTAAATTTTAACATATTTAGCTGAACAAATTAAATAAACACGAGCAAAGAGATTAAAAAATTTGACCATTTTCGCCTTTACCCACATGGAACTCCACCAACTGAGTGCAGTGTAAACTGAAGTCACTTCTAATTGTTTAAAAAAATAATAATTTACCAAAAAGCACACATAAAATAAAATAAAAATACGTATTTTAAAACACCATTATTTTACTGCAATTTCATAAAAGAATCACACATTGCAACTAAAGGCTCGTGAATTTTAATTATGATATAAAGGGCTTTTCCTAAAAACACGATAAGCCACACAGCGACAGAAACTTGTTTATTTATTAATGATAAGCGACAATAAACCAGTTTTAACGTAAGTATATCCTTGCAGTTAACTCATTTAAAGCAAGTTTCTTTAAATAAAAATTAACTTAACCAATTTTTTTTTACTTAAAAATTTGTGAGCTCGGTATTTTATCATCGTGACTTATCGTGTTTTCACAATAAGCCCTTCATATTATTATCTTAATAAAATGACTGCAAATTTAAAATTGCAATTAATTTAATTATTTTTTAAAATTTTTAACATTAATTTATTAAATACGATATCTTGGTTAACCTTTTAAATATGACTAAATACTCTTTTTACACCGAAATTAATATTCATGGCAGACAAAAGACTTTAAAGCCAATTTTTATTATTCTTAAAACTTCCGCAGTTTTGTGACCCTAATAAATTTTATTTAATTTTATCAATGCTTTTAAAGTTTGCATAATGGTTCTGTTTTATGTCGTTTCGCTTCAAATAAATATTGACATATTTGTCGTTTATAGGGATCTTAAACTTTTACAGATATTTAGGCTGGCTGGCAATAAAGATATTTATGATTTGTGATTTATTAATAGCCAAATAAAATACTGTAGGAGAAGAAGGTGCATATTTCACCTGACGAAAATTTAATACATTTTTGGGAGTACATATCGATGTAAATATAAATGTAATGGAAAGTAGTATTACTAAATTAATAACAGTATACGTTTGTAAAGAAATTTTTTTCTTCATTTTATTTAAAAAAAACACCTAAGCAATAAATGTATGGCATTATAACTTAGGCACTTTATAATTGGAAAAATACCTACTAAGTAAAACTCATTGTTACTTTTAAACCAATGTAGCACATTTTTTGTTCAGGTGTTTTTTTTAAATTTTAAAGCGCCAAAAGTATAGGTTAGTAGGTTAAATCAGTAACCATGATCCACTTGTAAAATAACATTACATGTCTTGGTTTTCTTTACTAAAGATAAGCATTTAAAAAAAAGTTGGGAAATCTCCAGTTACAAAAGCAAGATGTAAAGGGTTTTCATTTATATTCTGAAACCAGTTTTAACTATAACCAAGAAGGATAAAAACGTCCTGTAAAAAGGTTTGTATATTTTCATCTATTATTTTTTGAGCCTAAAAAAGAAACAAATAAACATTAGAAATTCAAAAACAAAAAATGAAGAGAAAAACTTTTTAAATGGAACACCCTGTATAATATGTCACTATTAAAAAGTCTTTTAAGAAAGACAGACTAGACAGAAATACCATATTTGATATAATTATCTCTACTAGTTTGCAAAAATATGACCACTTAAATAGGAAAAATAGTAGATATAATTTCCATTATACCTACCTACGACATTAAGCTGAGACTGTAGAAGTAATGGAAAATATGTATATCCTGATTTAAATAGCCATATTTCCGAAACTATTAAAGATAGATATATTAAATGTGGTATTTTTGTGAAGCTTTTAAAAGGAACTTTTTAATGGTGACAATAATATACCAATATACAGGGTGCTCTATTTAAAAAAGCTCGACTCTTCATTTTTTCTTGAGTTTTTGATGTTCATTTGTTTCTTTTTATGCTCAAAAGATAATAGATGAAAAAGTATGAAACTTTTATACATGACGTTTTTTTTTATTCTTCTTGGTTATAGTTAAAAGTGAGTTGCAAAAAAATCAGTTTGTTGGGTTGATTCTTTAGTTTCCAAATCAGTAATGAGGTTTTTATTACGATTTAAGGTATACAGGGTAACGAAAAATCACAATTGAAAAGAGCTTATATAAATTTTACATTTAATATATCTTATCTTTATTAGTTTTTGAAATGAGGCGATCCAAATCTGATGAATAGGTTATGAATAATTGCCCATTTACATTTTTTTTATGGCCATATTTTTTAAAACCAATAAAGATGGACATAAAAAGTATGGAATTTTTCAAATGCTTTTTGAATTGGTTTTTAATAACCCTCTATATCTTAAGCGATAAAAGCATTCTGATGAATAATATGATTACTACAGAATAAACGCAACAAAATCGTATAAAAATAAAAAAGTTAGGTGGATGTAATAGTTTGGCGGTGCCATGGGCGCCGGCACGGGTTTTAAGAGGGTGCACTTGCACCCCTGGCTTTAGAAATGTCACAGAAAATGTATGAAAAGTACATTTCCTTAGGTAAAAATCAAGTTTTCTTTGCTCTTCAAACGACTTGCACTCCCTGGCTTTTGTATATATAGAATTTTTAGCCAAATATGCTCTGTCGGCATAATCTACTAATAAAAATAACCCCTTAAAAACAAAAACGATTAACGGTAGTCGGGAGAGCAGGGTCTTATTGTAAAAGTAATAATACGACATTGTTCCTTTGACTTTCGTAAATTGTGGTTAATCATTTTATTGCAAGAGATATTTTTATTTTATTAGTAGATCATGCCGACATATAGCATAAAAGTTTAAACAGACTATATGTGCGCGGCGCGGTATAGGAATACAAGAAAATATGTATGGGAAAGTACTTCTTTAAGGTGAAGCCCTTTTTTTGCTTATTACAATTTTGTGGGCTCTGTAGTTACAGAGTCAGCCAGTCAATAATACAAATATACGCAATGCGTGGAAAACAGACAGTCTAACACGAATACCGGCATGTAAACATTTTAGATTGGGTGACTAATAGTACTTGTTTTGTCCACTTATAATTTCTGTCTTAATAAAACTTCTTAAAGTGTTGTTTGTTCTTTCTTCCAAGCATTACATTTTTTTTGTTTTTTTTTTGGTAAAATCTTAACCCACTTTAAGTTATTCTAAGAAGTATTCATAAACAACATTAAATAAAAAAGAAACAAAAATTAAAAATATAGAATTTTGACCTTAAAGGAAATGCGCATAGTACGACCCCCGAGATGACCCCTGATAGAATACACGACTGCAGGTCGAAACACACAAGAGACTAATACGTTGCATTTTTAGTTGCTTAATCCGAAAAGAAATATAAAACTAACAAAACAGTCAGTGGTGTACCTTTTTTTTCTTTAAACAAAATATAATTTGGCTTTTCTCCAGAATAAAATTAAAAAGTTTATTTAACATTTTATAAAAATTAAAACTTTTATACATTATGTAGAACTATTCTGCTCTTACAAAATATAATAAAAGTTATTATTACTTAAAAAGAAATAAAATATATAATATTTAATATTAACTTACTTACAATACAAAGGTTTAAATCTACAAACAAAAGTTCATTAGCACCAGGGCCGTATTATCCATTAGGCTGACTAGGCTACAGCCTAGGGCGCCAAAAAAAATAGGCTCCAGACAGGGGAGTAATAGGCGCTGGACAGGGAGTTTTTAAAAAGTTTAGGTTGAGTGGGGATTTTTGGTGACAAATTTCAGTGAATAAGGTGCTTTTGGAATGAAATAGGCAAAATAGGCGCCAAAAAGAGGGATTTACTTTTTTTGTCATTAAATTTTATTTCGTGGTGAAGTGAAGTAATTCAAAATAGGTGCTACGGAAGAAAGGAGCTTTTTTTTGCTCTTCAAAAATTAAATAGGCGGTCCTGGAATTCTAGCCTAGGGCGCCTCAAACGGTTAATACGGCCCTGATTAGCACTCGGTTGAAATTATTTTAATCTAATAAAATAAAATCTTAACAACACGCCAGACGAGAACTGGGTCAATGGTTGCGTCTCAAAAATGTGGTAAATAGTTTACCAAAAATGTGGTAAACAGTATACCTAAAAACTTACTGATAAACTTGTTAGAAAACTAAAAAAAAAAATGAAATGTCTGATGAATACTTTAGAGTTTGACATTACTTAAAAAAATATATAACTGGTTTATCAGTAAGTTTTTAGGTAAACTGTTTACCACATTTTTGGTAAACTATTTACCAGATTTTTGAGACGCAACCATCGGCCCAGTTCTCGTCTGGCGTCTTGTTAAGATTTTATTTTATTAGATTAAAATAATTTCAACCGATTGCTAATGAACTTTTGTTTGTAGATTTAAACCTTTTTATCGTAAGTAACTTAATATTAAATATTTCATTATTTTATTTCTTTTAAAGTAATAATAACTTTTATTATATTTTGTAAGAGCAGAATAGTCCTTCATAATGTATAAAAGTTTTAATTTTCATAAAATGTTAAATAAACTTTTAAATTTTATTCTGGAGAAAAGCCAAATAATATTTTGTTTAAATTTAATTTTCCAGAAAACAAATAAAGCATAAAATTCGTTCTTTCTTAATAACTTAATAATTGTTAAACATTAGCTCAGTGGGCACTAATATGCTATACTGATGCCAATAGTTTTATTCTAGTTATATACGGCAAAATAAGCGCCTTTTACTTCAAACCAATTGTACCAAATTTAAATTAAATTAGTTTGGCGACATTTAAGATATACAAAGTGTCCCGCTTTTTATGCCTATACCCTTATATCTCAATTATGAATATTGCGATTTTCTTCAATTTTTGGTGGTGGTTGTATGTTAGAGAAATAAAGTATTTTGCATATTGAAAAACTTTCATTCAGCATTGGCGTGCTGTTTTGGGGATAAAAATGACTTGATTTTTTAGGAAAGAAAGATTAGGGCTTATTCTAATTTTTTTTTCTGTCAGATTTAGAATCAGCTTCCCCAAGAACCTCTTATTTCGTATTTTAAAAATTTTAAATCCATTTTTTATTATATTATTTTCCCAAAAAGTCTTTTCTACATCCCCAAACACCGCACGCCAATGTTACAATCAAAAAATAAGTATTTGATACAGTATTTTTTTTTAACCAGGGGCGTGTTGTGTTGGAGAAGGTAAAAAGGAAAATAGTTTAAAATAATTGGCGCTTGACATTTCAAAAATGTGAATTAAGATGTTTTTGAAGGTGCTGATTCTAAATCTGACAGAAAAAAAAATAGAATAAGCCCTTATATTCTCTTCCTAAAAATCAAGTCTTTTTAACCCCTAAGACCGCACGCCAACGGTTATTGAGTTTTCACTACGCCAAATACTTTATTTTTCTTACATACAATCACAAACAAAATTTCAAAAAATCGCATTATTTATAACTGAGATATCAGGGTGTATTCATAAAAAGCGTGAAATATATCGACTTTTTTAACTTAACTACCGACATATATTCATAGGAACTTTTTTCCATAAAATGACTTAATAATTTACCCTTTGAAGCTTTTGTACCGTGGTTGCAAAAGACCCTGTATAGGTTACATTTAACCAGTGTTTGTAGTAGTAGGGAGTCCAGGATGCAAAATGGGGATTTATTTAAGCGGCATAGAGATCTATTGGGTTGCAAAGCTTAGATAATAAGATGAAAAAAATGCTATATAATGTATACCTTTTAATTGGTGGGGGAAGCAGCTATAGATTTTTAAATATGTAAAAAAATACTTTTATTACTTCGACTTGTGAAAATCGTTCGGATGGTATCGGATTATTTTTGGTTACTCTTAAATTAATTTCTTCAAAATAAAAAAAAATAGCCACGCTCGAGATAGTCAAAATGACGTATTTATTTACAACTTTGTAGCCCTACGCTTGCTTTACATCACTTTCAAATTGTCAGATTAGTGTAATATACAGCGTTTAGCATGTAATAAACTTACCCTGTTTTAATCTAACGCGCCTGAAAATTTCTGGTGGATATAATTTTGTTTTTTACGATCGGCCCTGTATACGGGCTCATATTTGGTGGAGGTACTTAACCGGGTACAAACAGGGCCGTATTAACTGTATGAGGCGCCCTAGGCTAGAAATCCCAGAGCGCCTATTTTCCACAAAAAAATTTTGAAGAGCAAAACAAAAAAAAGTCCTTACCCCCATAGCGCCTATTTTCAGTTAATTCTCTCCTTTTCGCGTCTCTTTTATTTCTTTGCAGGCAGAAAAATTAGTTCTAATCCCCACTCGACCTAAACTTTTGTAAAAACTTCCCTGTCGAGCGCCTATTACTCCCCTGTCTATTTTTTTCATTGCGCCCTGGGCTGTAGCCTAGCCAGCCTAATGGATAATACGGCACTGGGTACAAAGTTTCCTCCGGTATATGAATCTGTCGCGCTGTAGTAAATCCCAAAATCCCCTCTTGGGCTCCCTACCAGTGTCGGATAAAGCCGACGCGGGGCCCGTAGCAAATGTGAACAGGGGGCCCTTGAGCTACATTGCCTATTGAAATTTAGGATGTAAATAAAACAGAACATTTACAAAAAGGCTTTTCGTGATTTAATGCTTGCAAATTTAGAAATAACACTCGTCAAATCAATATTTCTAAGTAAATCATTTTCTATATTCATTATAGTGAGATCATTTAAACGTTCTTGTCCCGTTGTGTTCTTTAATACATTTTTATTCGTTTTAGTGTTGAAAAAAAACGTTCACGTAACACTTTTTACATTTGGAAAAGACGATTCCAATGAATCTTTATTAGAATTTTATAAAGTTGGAGTTCCAAAGCGTCGTCCTTTTTGCTGTTAATACCAGAAGCCACATCTGTTTTCAGCAGCTCAGCAAAATGCACCAATTCATTGCCCAAATCATCTTCCACGTCATCTGGGCAAAAGCTAAAGATAATTTGATTTTTTTCAAAATCTATTTCGCTGTTAAAGACAATAATTGCCAGTATTCAAAATACACTGGTCACTTGCGGATAAACTTTCATACGCTTAGCCAATGCAGCCAGTATATTATCGACTATATGACAATAAACTCTTGAATTTCAAATCGTTGTTCAGGTGTTTGATTTTCTACAACGCTCACTTTGAGTATAGCTAAGTTGTGTGCGTTTCCATTACATTTCCTCGGAAAATTGCTTGAGTGCTGCCTAGTGTAATCGGTAATAAAATTCTGCTTTATCATCCATTTTTATCAGTTTCCTACCGCTTTTTCCTACCTACTGCTGCAAGCAAGGGATCAACTTTATGGCAAAAATTACTTCCCGACTTATTGGAAAAGAACCCCAACCTAATTTTTGTTAATTTGTGTTTTTTTTTTGGTCACAGGCGCGGGGCCCCTAAGGCGCGGGGCTGACTCCTGCTACATGGCTAATCCGGCACTGTCCCCTACCATACGTTAAACTTAAAAATAAAAAAAGTAGACTTATGTTAAAAGCATTTAGTCTTTAACAAAGCACTTTATTAAATATTATGGAGATAAATTCGAACCGTTTTGTTATTAAAATTAATTTAAGCAATACAAATTAACCATTCTTTCATGAGCAATTTTTGACAATGCGTGGAAAAAGTAAAACGTTCTAAAAAATGACAGAGCGAGACTGATGCGTGATCCTAGCAGGAAAATGTTCACATTTTACTTGCTGGCGCCCTTTTTCTAATATTTATCTGCTAGTGTCCATACACTAAAGCTCAATTAAAAGCATTAATCTGGCACGTAGTGTATATTTACGTCAGAGACAGAGGATAAAAACCACTAAAATATACTTAAATATAGTCCATTTTTAAAGCACTAATGTGTCACCCTTCCCCTACCTATAAGATCTATTCAAACTGGAAATTTTAAGACGAGCTTTAAAACATTTTGAAAGGAATAATAATTTATACATGAGAACAATATTTTTCAACTGCGTTGACTTATTTATTACATATAAATATTTACTAAAAACTGTGGTGTAAAATATTTTTAGAATGAACGAACGTGTTAAGTTGAAACGTCGGCCTAACAATTTAATATGAAATTGCTTTTAGAGAGAGAGTCTGCAATCTTTCTTAATTTAATTGTTGTATATTTTCCCTATACTGCTATGAAACATATAGGATTAGATAAATGATAAATGCATTGTCGAAAAAAACAAAACAATCCTATAGACCAATAGAAACCATTAGAATCTGCGACAAAAGTACAATGGATCACAATAGAAACCGTGGTGTTTACTGTGCTTTTACAATCTACTAATTTTTCTAACGGCAAACCATTAGAATCTGCGCCAAAAGCACAATCGATCACAATAGAAACCGCGGTTTCTGTTGTGCTTTTGTCGCAGATTCTAATGGTTTCTATCGGTCTATAGGATGGTATTGGTTTTTCGACAGCGAAGCTATAGCATTTTTTAAGCGTTTCTTTTTGTATTTGCCTGCATACTTTTTATTCGAAAATAAAACAAAATCACTTACTATTTTGGTTTTTCACATGTGAAAAGTAAACCTTGTTGGCATTTGGCAAAATAAAAATCGCAAACCGACAAAATACAATTTGATCCGCCTCTGAGATTATCTGGTGGTATTACAATTTTACGGGTAGAAAAAATTTCAGTTTTAATACATATAAAAATCTAGATAATCCTCCATACCCAGGTTTTAGTATAATGAGTTATTTTTGAATAATGAATAATGGGGATTAAAAGACTGCGTGAAACTTGGCGTAAAAATCATTAAAATTTTCTAATTTAGAATGTTCCTCTTTTCAGGTAAATTCTTTGTTTTTCCAGAAACATTTTTAATTACACAAAATTTATAAATTGTTGCGTTTAGCAGGTGGAACGTAATACTTTTTAGGGCTTAGACTAAATAGATTATTATTTTTAAATTAATACATGAGGCATTGAGAACCAGAGCGGACCATCCTACAAATTAAAAAAATAATAATAAATAGGTTTTATGCTTTCAAAAATATGTGTTAAAGGTATACTTACTTTTGATTTGTGTCATGGTCCGCTCTAGTTTCTAAAGCTTAAAGAGGCCATCTTGGATTTCCAATCATAAAGAATGTATTGTCAATAAGATTAAGAGTGTGTACCAAATTTCAGGTAAATCTGTCAGCAGGAAGGGGTCAAATTCCAATTACTAAATTTGACCCAAACCGTTTAAAAATGATTTCTTTCTTCAATATAATGACCTTGCTACAAAAATGAAAATTTGTTAATAAGATTAAATACATTAAATATGCATAATATTTAAACTTAGGACCAGAGGCGTACTTACAACTTTGCCGCCCGTAGGCTATTTAATTTTCGCCGCCTCTTTGTATAACTTTTTCCGATAAAAATAATTTTGAAGAGCAAAAAAAAAAACTCACCTTCTTTTCTTTTAAATCTACGTACTAAATAAAATTCGAAATCATCCACAAACTTATTTATTAATATTTTGCCGCCCCCCTAAAAATGCCGCCATAGGCTTCAGCCTACTCAGCCTTTTGGTAAAGGCGCCACTGCTTAGGACTCCTTTATATGATCGTAGAAAACATATCGTATGCAACTCATGCGTAGAGTGTTTTTTTATTCATGGAATTGCTGTACTCGCCTGACAACCCAATTATCACTTTATCGTTGTATGTTCTCATTCAACGACTTTATTCACTTGTTACATAATTTACTATTTTTCCTTAACTGTCAAAGAATGTCCTTGAATACCTAGGGCACGTCACCAAAATTTATTAAAATTATTCTAATTGTTATAAAAGTTCCTTAAAAAAACGTTTAGAGTATTATCAAATTTTTCTCAAATTTTGACCGGGTCTTATACTTGGTAGTTGATTTCTTATTTAATGCACTCACCATCTTGTCAAGAAAATAATATTTACGAAAAAAATACCTTGCTTTTATAGAAAACATAGACAATATATAATTAAAAAAAAAATGAGAGAGTATTAAAGAAAAGATCATTTAATTGGTCCAGAATAATTCTTCTACGAACTTACTGAATTTGACTTAGTATTTTAAAATATACATATATTGGAATTTTTAATTGAGAGTAAAAAATAAAGGGCTTATTGATGTGCTAATTTATAAAGAAAAGTTTGTATGAACATATTTCCGAAAATGCGTTGTGTCCAAGGTACAAAGCATAAAACTTAAAACAAAAATAATTTTTTACATTTTATATATCCCTAAACCGATTTTAGTAAAATTATATAGTACTATTTCTTGCATTAAGAGGCTAATTTGGTCCTAACTTATAAATAGATTTAATAAGTCCAGAGCATCTCGCTTGGGTGCCGCAAACAAATAATTTATACAGAAAATGTACGCCACTGGATTTTGTGAATTTCTATTATTTAATTTAAACTAAAAAATGAAAAATGGATATTTTTTGGTTACCTAAATTTTTCTCCTATCTTGCTTCGTTAAAAAAAAGAAAATATTTGGGGGGCGGACTGTTTGGGGAACCTGAACTGAATTGGGGGAGGGGTCGCCGGGATGAAAAACGTAAATGAAGCAATGGACTAAAAACCTTTTTTTGCCCGACATTTTTTGGTTAATTAAGGGGAGCCTTAATTTTTACTTGTATCGGGGTCCGGCGCGGCTCTTGGTGGCCCACTCACTGGACTTTCAAAAATAATAAAGTTGGATTAATAAAAATGAACGTTTTTAAAAAATTCAACACCCTGTATTCTGGTAACAATGCACTTCCGGACCTATATGAGTTTTTTTAAATAAAATTAGCCCAAGAATAAACCAATAAGTTATTTTTTTCTAATATGAGTAACAACTTGTTTTAATACCACAGAAAAAATAGTTATTTTGTATGTGATATTACCATCATTTTTAATCTCATTTTTTTAAATTTAAAGGTTTGTTGGCATGAGTACCGTAACTTTAAATAGGCTTCTTTTGAAGTAAACATTGTATCCTCGTTAGGAATTTTGTTGTCAGTTACGCCTAGTAGACAAGGCTTGTTAAAATTTTAAAGTGACCCACTTTTCTCTATGACCTGGTAAAGGAAAGTGACCCAGAGGGCTAAACATCTAATATTTATTATCTAATGAAATCTTTAATAAGGCTAAAATGGAAATGATAAAAATGTAATTTATTTATAAACGACTCTGAATTAGGTTAATAATGGATTCGTGAGATTAAAGTTAGTGAAGACAATCAGATAAATTATCAGCACACAATATATCGCCTCTAGATGCCTGGACCTTATATCATTTTCTAATTATTGCTTAAGAACGACAACAGAAACTTTAGTTATTATTATTTTTTTAATATTTATCACACCGTAGTTCAAAAACTAAGACGTTTAGGACATATGTTTATATGAAGTTTTTTCTTATTTTCTGTTGTAGAATCGCCCTGTAAAGTTTGTCGGTTGAGTTACTGGACACCCTGTATGTATGTAGGTAATTTGATTGAAATTGATGAAAACTTTGATGTCTATTGGTGCCTAAACGATGAGGTTTATCGACTTTAATAAAAAGTACCTTAGTTTTAAGTTTTTGATTGTCTATAAAATGGCGCCCTCAGCTTTGCGATATCCGTCAAAGTAAAAAGTTATGATGTAAATAAATTTAAAGTTTTAGGTAAAGTGCCCTCTAGCGGCATTTAAAAAAAGTACCTTTATCTTAAAATTTTAGAACCTGCAAAGCTCGAATTGTGTGCCAAATATCAACTAGATTGGTTAAAAAATAAATGCAATATGGTAAAAAAACTAAAATAAAAATTTAACTTTGACGGCTTGTAACTCGAAAACAAATGACATTTTGAAAAAAATTATATGAAGCTCTACCCCTTATTTTGTCAAGTAGAATCACCCCTTAAGTTTTGTGATCGATTTTTAAATCAACTTGTATTTAATAACAATTTAGACGTACAGTGTGTTTTGTAGACTACAGTAAAAAGTAAAACGTATAATTTTATTGGTTTGAAGCGCTATAGACGGTCACGCAACTGTCACATTGGGGCGGTCATGGTTAGTTTTGGCTAGTTAGTTAGTTTTTTTAAGTTGCTTTATTAGAAAATTAAAAAAGATTTACCTAACCAGACCTTACCATGACCCCTTCAATGTGACACTTTTGAATGACCGTCTGGTTATGCAAATATTTTTGTTTCCATTTGTTTAAGTGCTAATTGACTAGGCAAATAGCATTTGCCTAGACAAAAGGCATTTAGCTAAAATAACCGCACGTTCGCTAAATATGGACGTAATTTCATGCCGAACAAAATGTACCCACATTTTCGGCGTATACAGGTTCAGTTAAATAACATAACATATAGGCAATGTGAGGAAAAAAGAAAATCTAACTAAATCCCGGCATGTAAACATGCGTGACTAATAGTGCTTGTTTTGTTATTCTATTGCTTGCCGATGAACCAAACAGCGTTGCTCATATTGTATGTTCGTTGCCGTGTGTTCGCTAATTTTAAGTAAATACGCGCCTATGTAAAATAAACTAATACAGGGTGTCCGACTATATTTTGACCCATTTTGATTACAGATAACTTTAGAACAAATAAGGATATCCTAATACGGTTTTGCAAAAATTCTTATATTTTTTAAAAGTTTTTTATCATCTACTCGTCATTTAGTTGCAACAATCTGTTACCTAATACAAAAACAAAATGGCCGATTATCCGATATACGGCAACTACGTTATTTAAAATGAAACACCTTGTATATTTATCACCGTTTCAACATTCAATTTTTCCCCTTCAAGAAACGTAACATAAGCTATGGTTATTTCCAAAAATATTGGAATTATTGATCTCTAAAAAATTGATTTGTAAGAAATAGCCCAAGGTACAAAATCTATATCGTATCGAAAGGCGCCAAAATTTTTAACAACATTTTAACAACGGAAATCGATTGAAAAAGTGATTCTAAGCTAAAAATGTTACTTTTATTTTTTCGCAAAACTAATACTTTAGAGTTTACAAGTTATTCGCGATTGAAAGTATTCATTTTTCAACAAAAAACGACGTTTTTATGGGTTTTTCGCGAATAACTCGAAACTTATGCATTTATATAAAAAAAACTGTTAAAAGCAAAATTGTAGGTTTTAAAAAGGGAAACAAAGATAATAAAGTTAATGGTTAGCTTTTTTCCTTAAATGTAAAATTTGATAGATTTAAAGTGAAAAAACGGAAAAATGCTGCATGTTTTAAAGAAAACTCATAGAATCTTTTTTAAAGAATCTTATAAGACCTTGCTTTAAAAAAAGAAGTTTCTAGCAAATTGAGTTATGATAAAAATAAGGTCAGTATCTAATTAAAAAAAAAACAAAAATTAATACAAGCCCCTAACTACCCCCTAATTAAAATTGACCTTTACTCTTTTGCAGTTCTCTTTATACATGTATTAATAATACATTCAAAAGTTTGACCAATTTTAAATGCCTCATTTCAAATAATTTAGGCTCCAAATGAAAAACGATTATTTACAATTTCATATTTTCACCCTTTTTTCTAAATAACTCAGAAAATACTGCAGATAAGAAAAAAATTATTAAGTTTTAAATTGCAAGTTTTTTAATGACTAAGATTTTTCATTACGCAGGTTTCCTGTCAAGTGAATATTTGGCGAGATATAGTCGTTTAAAACCCTGTATTTACGAACGAGCACCTTTAAACTCGCCCCATTTAAAAACCAAGGGATCTTAAAGAATTTTACCTACAGAGCCTTGTAGTTCTGAAAAACCCCTACAAGAGACTTTTAAAAAAACTTTATATCGTTAAAAATAAAGAAGACACGCTAAAAACGAATCAATTTTTCTTTAAAAAATTCGAATAGGCCACTTCGGAGCATAATCTACATATTTTTAAAATTAGGCATTCTAAATTGGTTTAATTTCTTGGACTTAATAATAATACATATATTAAAAGAATTGTTGAAGATAAAGGGTCAGCTTTAATAAGGGGCGTAGTTAGGGGGGTTGTTTTATTGATTTTTCGTAGAAAAATCAGTTACTGACCTTATTTTTATAATAAGTGACTATTTTTTACGCTTAAAACAATTTTGCTATCCACATATTTTTTTATTAAATGCATAATTTTCGAGTTATTCGTGAAAAACCCATTACACCGTCGTTTTTTTGTCGAAAATTTGTTACTTTCAATCTTAAATAACTTGAAAAATATTATTGTTATGGAAACAATGTGTAGAACATTTTTGCTAGAATTTTTAATTGATTTCTGTAGTTAAAATGTAATAAAAAATAGTCACCCCTAGGGGAGGGGTGGCATCCACCTCAATGGCTCTGGCGCCATTCGGTTCGATATAGGTTTTGATCCTTGGGCTATTCCCTATCTTCTGTTAAAATTTCTAGTCAATCCATGCAGGACCAACGAATTGCCGGGTTTTACTTTTTTAGAGCTTCATTTCCTGTACTACATACAAGGTTATAGAAAAAAAATACGACAACCAAGCTACACGCTGTTTACAATAACTTTGTTGCCGTATTTTTTTCTGTAACCTTGTTTATAGCAAATTTTCCTTGTCAAATAATAATCCCAATTGCCATGCAGTTAATTTTTTAAAGATCAATAATTTCATTATTTTTGGAAATAACCATAGCTTATGTTACATTAGGTCTGTTCGTAGAAAAATTACTAACTAGTCAGCGCCAATCAGATTTTACAAATAGGTTTGGTGACCAGTTGGCAACTGGTCACCTGACTGAATAATAATACCGGATTGGCATTGACTAGTTTGTGATTTCTCTACAAACAGGGCTATTATTTTTAAGGAGAAAAATTGATTTTTAAGACGGTGAAACAATATGCACGGTTCCAATTCCATTTAAAATAACAAAGTTTTCCTATATCGAAAAATCGGCCATTTTCTTTTTGTAATTACGGAATTAATTTCACAACCAAATGGCGAGGATATACTAACCAGAACCTGTATATATATATATATATATATATATATATATATATATATATATATATATATATATATATATATATAAATTATCTTTTATTAAACACAAATGTCAATATAACTATGTTGAGCATGAAATTGGAAACATATTATACCTAAAAAATAAGGCTTATTGCTAAAATAATCGTCTTATTTTTCACGGCTACGAAAACAGCCATTAACCCTTCGTGCTTTTAGATTTGTGTTTTTCCGGAAAAACTATTAGCGCAATCTGTTGCGGGCATAATCTGAGGTATCGCTTCCGATGGCAGTGATTGAGTTAGGCGCTTCACCTAATGATAGGAAACATATTTGGAGTTTAGTCGAGGGGCAGACTATGTTCAAAGCTAATTGTCCATAGTTCTTTAATTGTATTTTTTTTGATAAACTTTAAAAAAAGTGATATTTTTGGTTTTACACCACTTCTGAAAAAAAACAATTGGAAAAAGAAAAATTAAGTTTTATTGTTTAATACACAGCAAACACTATAGTTGCCGGCAATATACATTTTCATATTGGCATTGATGGAAAGCATTGGCAATTGGTGGCAATATTATGCCAACATCTAATACGCATTAAAAGTTAACCCTAAATATACACTCAATTTCCAATAAATTTTACATGCAGGCGAATTGCCGGCATCATATAAAATGGCGGCATACCAATCCTGATTAAATAAAGCATGCCTTTTTGTTGCAGGCAAATAAATATTGGATTTTTGAAGGCAAACCTTCAACGCATATTCATACTTTTCAAACCATATTATTAACATTGGTATTTAACTAACATTCGAGCAATTTTTTGATATGTTTTATTTATAATGGCGGCATTATTTTATGTTTTTTACATAATTTAAAGGAAATGGTCTTTTCCTAACATTTTATTGATACAAATCATGCAAATAAAAATTATTAAGTAATTAAGTCAAACAAAATATTTATTATGTATTTTTGAGAGAATAAAAATAAGATGATGGTAAAATTAGCCAGGTTAATTTCGACGATTTCGACCGAAGGTGATAAATTCAAATTTTCCGCTTAGCCGAAATATAAGATTTGACAATTTGACAGATGTGGCAACCTTGATTTTGTTTGGCCGCTTTGTGCAATTGTTTTCTACGTGGTTTTCTAGATTTTTAGTTTCTGTTTTAAAGAAAAGAGTTTTTAGTAGACATAATTAAGTGTATTCATTACCAAATTAGTGTGTGTTGTGTAATTAATTGGTGATGGCTAGTCAAGAAGGCGGGTTATTCAAGTAGACTGTTAGGAGCTGTAAACATTTTGTTTAAAACCTTTTAAATTTGTAGTTACCTAAAAAATTATATGAAATCAGGGAGTTGCCCTACTAAAAGTTTTAAGGACGTGTTAATAAAAAAATATATATATTTAATAGTTTTTTTTTGACATTTAACTCCTTTAAAATATTTCTCCCTATGTTTTGGATCTGAAAATTGAGTGTAAGTGTCCCTTAAATACTTACTATTTTAAAGTGTTTTCTTTTGATTTACTATCTTTTTTTTAAATTTTATTACATACTTTTTATTTTTTTTTGGTTTATTGTTACGATATAAAAATTTATATTATGTAATTTTTTTATTGATAAAGTTTGCCTGCCTTTTTTCTCATTTTTTTCGATTACAAAATTCTAAATATGTTATTTAACTTTTGGGACATTCAACTTATAAAACTTGCAATACTTATTTAATGATAAATGCCATTATCCTAAACGCATTTTTTTGCCAATAACTTATTAATGATGGATGCCATCATCTTAAACGCATTTTTTGGTATAACTTATTAATGATGGATGCCATCATCCTAAACGCATTTTTTCATAATAAATTATTAATGACGGATGCCATCACATTATCTGCAACACGTGGCCTAATATCGGCCAATTGCCCACTTTTGCGTCTTTTTGATACCTTTTTGCCAATGCCTTGCCATTAGAGAGTGTTGGCAATGCCAGTAAATTAAATGTACAACGCCGGCAAAAAATGTTATATGGGTACCTAACATAACAAAACAGCTTTTCACAGGATTTAGTATAAAATTAAATTTTATCTTTTATTTTTGTTTTCTGCATTAAAAATGAGAAAAGCTTGTACATTCTAAAATTTAATGTAGTCATTTATAGTATATGTATATGGAAAAATATCTAAGGTTCAGCGGCGTTTATTGATTATGAAAAGTGCAAGGAATAAAATAGTATAGGTAAAAAATTAAATGATTTTCCAAAATATTGAAAAGAGTGGTGGGCATCTCCTGGCGCTGGCGTAAGCATATAGTCACGGCCCTGTGTACTATAATTTTGACTCGGGGTCTTCGGTCCAAAACATTTACTTACTATAAGTATTTAATACCATAATAATGTGAGCGTTAAAAATACAGGGGGAAGAAGTAAATACAGAAATATAGGGTTTTGTAGTTTAAAGAAAAGGTAAGACCACTTGCAGGATAGAACAATAAATAAAAGTTATAATTGAAGATATGTTTTGTAGTTCGGCGGATTCATTTAATGAATTGGTAATTATTTGGGGACACGCCAAAAATTAAATTAAAAGTACCAAAAACCAAAAAAATTAAAACAAGTAAAAAGATAACTAAAAATCGACGTTTCGGTGGCAAATCTGCCACCGTTGTCAAGATAAATTGAACAAAAATAATAAAATTAAAAAATTAACTATTATTTAGACTTTAAATTTTAAAATTTTTATCTTTTTTCTTAGGATATTCTGAAAACTCTTTGACATTTAATGTACACAATAATGTAAGACCTCACGTAGCACATATTGTCAACGAACATTTACGAGGTAAATATTGAAACCATGAATTGGCCTCCACATAGTCCAAATATCAACCAGATGGAGCATCTGCCGGATATTCTGGGTAGAAAACTAAGACAACAGCAGCTCCCTCGAGTCTGTCTTAATAAGATAGAAACAATGGTTGTTAAATTTTGGAATCAGATTGATTAGCAACAAATTGCAAATTTAATTTTCAGTATGCCCCGTTGATGTGAAGCTGTAGTAAGAAGTAACATGCGCTATTAATTATTTCTTATTGTGTTTATTTAATATTTTTCTATCTTTATAAAAATGTTATTTTGAATAAAGTTAATTAAAACATATTAGCTTATAAAACGGTATATCTTATTAAATAAAAAGATAGAACAATAAATGAAAAACGCAATCGTAAAGGAAACATGATGTGCGTTAGATTGTGGTTCTGTGTATATTTGAAGCTTGATAAAAAAAAGCTAAACAAGGAAAACCACAGGTTAACACAATTTTTGTTGACCAGTGTCATAATCTTTAAAAATATAAAAACGATACAGTTAAGTTGCAAACTTTATATCCTTAGACTATACCATTAACACTGGTCTGCAGCGAAATCCTTCTTTAAATAAATTTGATAAGCATAAAGCTTGAAGGGTGCTAATTATACATCTTCTTTTAATTTTTGACGTCACACTTAAATTTTGTCTAAAAGGCTTTTTTATTATTGCTTTAATTTTGTATTTTTGTGTGATGTTCTTGCATAAATACTACTTTATTATGTTCATATCATATTTGTAGACACAAAAATAGTTAGAATTGTTAGAAAGAGCTATACATTTACCGACTTACGGTGTTTTTACAAAATAAAAAGTTCCTATTAAATAACTACTCCAATTCATCTTGCTGTACCACTAACTCAACGACAATACCTTGTTTTCTTACTTAGTTTAATTAAATAATCTTGTTTGACAAACAGAAGTCTTCAAATCGTAGGCTTAACTTCTGGTATCTATATATTTAAACAATGGCATTTGTTAAATAAAAATACGAGGAAAAATTAAAGATTATTAAAGAAATATAAAGTTGGAATTTGTCATAATTGGTTCCAGGAAAAAAAAATCTCCACTATCTAAAACTAGGTATTTTAAAAAATATTTTAGGGCCATAAATAAAACTGCTGAAGGTTTTTAGTACTTCAACAACTTAAAATATCCCCAAGTCAGTGATGCTACAAATGAAAAAAATGTCTATAGATTCGCGAATTTGAAAGCTTATAAAGAACACTAATTTTGAAATTGACTTGGATTTCGTTTAAAAAGACCATAAAAAGCTTTTTAGAAAAGTTACTATTTTTTTATTTAAAAACTCTGAACAATATACTTTTTCCACGACCGTTAAAAAAATGCTGTTTTTTAATCGTGAACATGACAGTAAACTACTCCATTCTAGTACACTATATAAAGTTTTAAGAAAAGTAACTTTTTTAACACTGAAGCTTTTTTTACACTTTGAATTGGAGTTTTGATTTAAAGTCTACTACAATAAACTTAAATATTAAATTATGCATTGTAACAGTAAAGGCAACATCAGCTGAATCAAAGGGTCAAGTTACCTTTGATTTCGTCATTATTTCTTTTAGTTTATGTGTTACTAGTTTTAAAAATTGACAGTTTGCAAATAAATTTAATAGAAAATATTGAAATTTAATAATAATAATAAATTTGGATAACTAAGAAATTAAAAGGAATATATACTGTATTAGTATTATTTCTACAAAAGTAAGTTTATACAATTTTCTAAAATTAAATAATAAATTCATAGTTATGCAGAGGATAATTGTCTCCTAAAAATAAGGAGGTTTTGGGTTTTTGTTGCAATATAATGGCTGTGCTGCAAAAATTAGATAAATAAAACATGTATTAAATGGTATTTTGGAAAAATTTTTATACGGTCCTGGAAAAAACATAGTATGTAACACATGCATAAAGTGTCTTTTTTTTCTTATTCGCCTAATGACTCGTGCTGTCAAACTTCCCATTCGTAAAAAAAGTATTACTTAATGCACTTGTTACATAAATTATTATTAAAATAAAATAACGTGTCCTTTTAAATTTATTTTTCAAACTTTTCCTTGATTCTCTTCCTCGTTAATATGAATGCAGAATTATTTGAACATTGTTAAAGGGTTAATCAAGACATATTTTATAATGGAGAAGCGATAAAACGAAAAATGTTTAGAAGCAATGTTTGCAGATTTTGTTGGTTGATTTGTCATAAAACCCCTACAAAAAATATGAAAAGAAAAATCTAAAAAGTAAAATACAACTAATAACCAGCTTTATATACAATTGAATTTAATTTTAGGTCTTGGGACGAGCCATGTAGGAATGTCTTTTATTTTTTTACTTATTAAATTAAAGATATGAATTTAAAGTTAAAAATGCATTTTTACTTTAAATTCATAATTTTTATTTAAACATCTAGTAACGTAATAGTAACGAACAGCCCCTGCTCTAGTAACCACTATTGATTGAACTGTTATTAATTGAGGCCGCCTGTACATTCATAAAGGGATCGGACGTGTTGCTGATGCTGAAAACCAGTCCTGTGGGAAGCGTTGGGTGTTTGTGTATATATGATTAGAAATGTCTGCGCAATGATAATGATAATATAATGCGATAGTGTATACGTGATTGGTAATAAACAATTGAAACACTATTGAGAGCCTATAATCTATCAGTGATGTTAGCAATTTGTTACATGTAAATGATAAGCAATAAAAAATGGTATACTTTTTTATCGTTTAAACGTAAAATTTAAAAACATTAATATGCAATATATTAAATGCCTTTTGTTCTATTTTTAGGACTTGGATCCATTTCTGAGCACAGGGTATGCAAATCATGCATTACCCTTCCGCACCAATTTAAACTTAAATAAAGAGTGGTTTTAAAAATTTCTAGTTTAAACGTACCAAATTTAATTTATTAAGTTGTTATAGGCTATAGGTACATACACAATATTGTACTACACCCTGTTATCTAGGGAATTCAAAAGTAATGGCTGGTACTTTGAAGTCTTCAAAAATTCTGTTTTTATACTATTGTAGTTAGGTATATTATTATCTATAAACATTATATATTTTTCTACTCTTTTAGTCCAAAATATTTCATAATTTTTATTACCTAAATCACATTTAAATTATAAATGTGTCATTCTTCTTTTTTTACGGTATTTTTATAAAGTGAAAAAGTAAATAAATGGTATTACATTAAAAAATATTAATAAAAGATGATATAGTTTTAGGAAAATATGCTTCAAGTAAGTTTAATAAAATGTAAATTTGTTATTTAAGCTTTACATTATTCATATATTTGCCTTAACTTTCGTTGCCTAACGTAATGGTCATAACGCTTAACATTTTTACTTTATTAAATGTACTTGCTTTTAAATAAATCACAAAAATCGAGTTTAATTTGGTCAGAAATATTCAATAATATACTGAGATATAAAAATACAATGATAGAAAGAGGTGGTATTTAAAATAAAATTAAAAGCGGAATAATGACGTGAACTATTTATATTTACTTTAATACAGAGTGTTTTACACCTTTTGGGTTATTTTATTTTCCCCTAATATATGTTTTAAGTTTAGTTATTAAAATAAACATATTTTTTTTCAAAAACTACGTAAAAGCTATTTGTTTTTAAATGCGCAGAATTTTTTTTCAGAATGACCCAACTCTACTTCCCAAGCAGCAAGCTGGTGTCTTATTGACGTCTCTTTTAGTCATTTTTGGTCACATTTGGTCAGCAAAGACGTCATAGGATGACGACAAAATGACGTTAAATTACCTCCCAAAGTCACAGACAAAAGATGTCCCGTTAATAACGTCATATAATGACGTCTTTAAGATGACGAAAAATTGACGCATATACTTTTTTTAAAGCTAAAATGATATGATATTTTATTTGAAAATTAAAATGGGAAAAAACTCCTACTGCTTGCAATTTTCTTGCACTGCAAGTTCGCATCTCTCGGGACACTGTCCAACCTGGTGATGCAGATTTTAACACTAGCCGAAGATATTTCTTTCAAAGCTAATTGAGATCACTAACTGCAGACCGGTCTCAAACTATTTCGGTCGCATCGATACGGTGTAGGCAATAAAAGCGAAGATGTTGAATAAACGTAGTAGTTTATTGTCCATTGCGACATCTATCGGTAGAGTTTTTTCCTATTTCAATTTTGTAAAATTATTAGTCTTATTTTTCTGTCATAGGATATTTCGGTTGGATTTTGACACGAATCATATAATGTCACAAAATTTTACTGGCGGGTTTTCTAAACATGACGTCATTAGATTTTTATGAGCTAGTATGACGAAAAAATGACATCGAAAAGACGTCACTTCAACGACGGTAAAAACACGTTATTAAATGACGTCATAATTTTGGTCTGATGACGTCCTATGACCAAAAATTACCAGAAGTGACTTAAAAATGACGTCATAATGACGTCAGCTTGCTTCTTGGGTTGGATACGATAGAACTTCGCCCCTGTTTAAGATAGGAAAAGAAGGTATTGGTAAAAATATAATTTTAATTAAACACTCTGTATATTTAAACAAACTTTAACTCTACTATATCAAAAATGTTTAATACACTTCGTCTATTATTGCTGGTTTTAAGGGTCAGGACATATGTAACCTTTAATAAACTAAATAGCTGACCTACGTATTACTACTTCTTTAAGCCGTGCCCAGACTTGCAATAATTCTCCAAATATGCGTCCAAATTAACCAACCTATTTGTGCGCCCCTTTGACACCAAAACACTGACGAGCTTTGAATCACGGGTCCACGTCCGCGCTATGTGGTGGGGTATGCGGCGTGGAAAGGCAAGTCTGGACGCGGCTTTACAACAGAAGGTTACATCGTATTATATAATTTTTACTCTGACAGAAACAGAATTAGTAAAAAACAATAAGAACAATTTTTTTTCCTAGTTTACTTTTCAGTGTTAATGAGTATGTCGATAAGCTTTTGATTTTTTTAAAACACCACCAATTATTTACGTATAGTGTGTATTTTTTATGTAGCATTTAATAAAAACTCAAAATTTGTTTAAAAATTCAGGGTGTTATATTAAAAAATACTTGACAATGAAAATATTATTAGTGATACTAAAAGAACTTTGGACTTCCATTGTATTTATTTAAAATATTCACACAACGTTTCGGACACTCCTATCTCGGTCCATTTTTAAGTGTATTAGTTTAATACAAATTTTTATAATAAATAGGTATTTTTAATAAAATTAGGGTGTACAGGGTTTTCATTTATATTTTGCCACCCACTTTTAACTATAACCCAAAAGGATAAAAAAACGTCGTGTATAAAAGTTTTTACTTAGTACTTTTTATCTATTATCTTCTAAGCATAAAATAGAAACAAAGAAAAAGCTCATACTGGTACTTTCTATCTTGCACAAGTTTTGTAATATGGCAAAGGTGAACAAGCTAATTATAATCAGTGGCGTCCCTACACGTATCGGGGCCCTGGGTGGAAATGTAAGTGGGGCTCCTTATCTCGTAGTAGTTACTTTTTATGCATAAAAAACTGCTGAAACGGAAATACTATGTTTTTTAAACAGCACGTTCTTTGAAACGTTTAAAACACCTATTTCAGACACCGCCTTCTCCTAGGTACGCTATTTATTATATAATAAAAAAAAACTGTTGTCTGCAAATTCGGTTTACTGACGATAGTTGAACGTGACAACGTCATAAGAAAATACTGATGGAATGGTTGCTATAAACAATTGACAACACATTCACATTTCACTACACTTCATACTTGACGAAAACATGTAAATGTAATATTGTATAGCAGATGTCCACGCGGACCGCTCACTCAAGTAGGAGAGAAACAAATGTCAAACGCTGCCGAATGCGGAAGCCGATTGTGCCCCTTCCGCGCTCTCGCTTAAACTTCAAGCCTTAAATTGAACGCCTCAGAGCTAGGTAACGACGCCGCACGGTAACGCCACATGAGTCATGTTTTTGGTGCGTGCGGCCGTCTCCATTGAATTATAAGACGTTGTGTCGTCAAAAAATTGAGTCAGGGAATTATAACCTAGTCATTTTATATTAAGAAAAATACCTAGTTAGTTCCTATGGTTACTTACCTTTTAAATTATTAAAATACATTTTTTTATTGTGGTTACTCGTGTTACTGACTTTTTAAACTAACGTAAGGTGGGTGGACCATGAAAGGCCACTGTAACAAATTAACAGTTTTTCTAAGTTTATTTAGGGGATAAATGAAAGAAACAAATTATTTATTACCGCCTTATTGTATTGTGTAAGAGAAAATTTACTTTTTATTTATTGTAGATGTAATCATCATTTATTAAATTTAACTTTTCTTAATTTCTGCCAAACGGCTTTGCAAGAAACAGGGCTCTATACAAGGCTAATAATTTAAATAATTCATTTAAGTTAAAAACTAGAATAGAAATAATTAAAATATTCGATCTTACTAACACTACATAAATAGCGCTTTCATTTAAAAGCAACCTTCAATTTTTAACATAATGTATACTGTTTTAAAATACTCAACGAACATTCTTTAAACACTACTGTATAACTAAGAATATATTTCCTAATAGATTTCTTTTTAAATTATAGTAGGATATTTTAAATCAATAAAGAATAAGTTGCCAATGCTTTTTAAAACGAAATTTTAATAATAATAAAAACAGCTATGTATGCCTTCTTATGGGTCCGTTCTCTGTAAGGCCAAAATGTTTCTAAAAAGGCCAAAGCCACCTTTGACAATTATCCTCTTTGGCAAGTTTTTTATATTTATAAAAATAATAGGCACTACAGACTGAGCACTTTAATTATTACCAACCTTCAATGGCATTTAATCAGTTAAGATTAAAAAACAAAAGTATAAGAGTTTGTAAATGTTCCTAGTAAGGCCCATGAACCCTAGCAAGACCAATCGTCAAACTTTTTGATTGGCCTTAGAAAAACCCACCGGCCTTCATAGGAACATTCAGGGCCGTTCCTAGGGGTGAGTTGCGCCGTGGTGCAAAAAAATTATTAGTCGCCTTTATAAAAAATGTAAACTAAGATATAAAAACCTTTGAAGAGAAAAAAAAGGTCCCCACTTTTGAATTACACTGTTTTCAAAACTTTCCGTACTTTATTTCACAATTTTCTGCCCCCGCAGAGTTGCGCCCTGGTGCCTTGCACCACCCGGTAGGTACCGTCCTAGGAACATTACCAATTTTTTAATAAAAAAAAAAATACAATTTTTTTTTATTTAGTACTGTATAAATCCTTATATGAAAATTTACAATAAAAATGAGATAATAATGGGTTGTTGCGTCTGAGTTTGATGTAGCTTAGTGTGACTGGAAGGAACTTTTCATCACATGTCAGTAACTATGACTTTTTGATAATTGGCCTTCAAAGGAGCATGGTCTTTCATGGTCCACCCACCTTATAGCACATTCTTTGTTCAGATGCTTCTTGCAATGTAAAGTAACCAGAATACAGGTGTGGAAATCAATTAAACCAACTGGCCGATCATCAGAGTCTTTCTATATTTATAGGGTCGCGACATACAGCCATATTGGTTTGATCGTGTGTTGACGTCACAGTGACCAGTGCCGGAGAAATACAGTTTATAGTATTATTAGAATAACCGTTTAAAAGAAACACTTTTTAATTATTATTAAGTGGCAACCTGTTCGACTTTAAATAAAAAACCTTTGGGATCACATCTTTTCCACAAATATCACTTTAAAAACAATGCAAAAAAAGCACAAATTCTAGCAAGTCGGTGGAAGGGATTCAGAGCTTGATTTGTATATGGTCGACGGTTTGGTTTCCATGACGGTATAAACATGTGCTTAATAAATTTAATTTGAATTGTAAGAACAATTTATTTTTGCACTCGTAATTCAATACTATAAATAAAAAATTAACCAAGATAAGGATAACTTGGCATTTTATATTAAAGAAAATTTTGTAAGCAAATATTTTTAATCAGTAGAAGAGTGGCAAGAAAAATAAATTTAGAAAATCAAAAAGTTTGTTAAATTTTAGGTCTTTTCTGTATGAAAAACATTTGTCATAATAATTTTCAACTATTTTAGTCAGTTACTTCTTAATGATAATTACACATACATAAACATAAAAGATATTGTAATTTTTAAAATTGGAATAAAAAAATGTATTTTTTTGTCCGTTTTTATGGGTAGTTAGTAAATCAAGTTTTCAGTATTTAGTAAAAAATGAGAGAACTGCATCGGACGACGTAATCGATTCTTTAGTAACATTTATCTGGCGCCTAAAAGACTCCGAAAGACGTTCTTCGTCTATCATTTTTAGCAGGACGATGCATTTTTGCGTTATCCTTGGCTCTGGTCCGCTGTGCCGCCACACAGTGCAGCAAGCTTATGAAACTGTTGGACAAAAATTTATATACCTATCCAAAAAGCTGATAATTGGCAGGATAAAAAGAAGTAAGGGGTGGTTTTGTAACGGAACTAGTAACTACCTTTGAAACACCATGGTCTAAAAGGTTAAAACTATTTAAAATTAGTTCTTTTGCTTTTTTTTGTCCTATTGGCGAAACTCAATGTTTAAAACAGTTACTGTAGGTAGGTTCTGCAAAATAAGAACTATTTGTTGTTATAAGATTTGCAAATAGTTGCAATTCTAAGCATAATAGCCTTAATCTACATTAGTTTACATTAAGCTTAGTAAATTTGCCAAAACAAAGCAATCAATGCGAATCTGCGCGTTTTTCTTTTTAATAATAATAATAAAAAGGAAATAAGGGACATTAAAAAATTAGTACCTAAGATGTATTTAATAAAAACATCCTGTATTTGTGGTCTCCATCATAAAAACTGATAAACACAGTAATTTATTTTGTACAACTTCTTGCAATTTAGGCAAAATAGCAACAGATAAAACTGTTAATATATTACTTGCAATAGTAGGTCTTAAGTTTTAAAAGATAATTATTTGGTTAATTTACTATCAGTTTTGCTAAAAAAGGAAAATTAAGTTTTTGTCCACAGATCGCTGTACTATGCACCGCCGCGCGCCGTTTCGATTTCTTACAAATTATATTTAGCGGAAGTCTTCTTAGCTTACAAAAGCTTCTATTTTTATTTGTTTTACAGGTGTGTGTAAACAATTAATGAAATAATGTACCTAAATTTACATGAAAAAAATATAGGAGGCAAAATTTGAAATTTTAATTTTTATTTTTAATTTTTGTTTTTTGTTTCTTGAATACATTTATTTCTCATTTTTTAATTAAATAGCCATGTATCCATGCCTTCATCTACATATCCTATAAGTCTATTAGTAGTAAGTCAATCTTTTGATTGTAAATATTTTAAAAATGGTTTCATATAACGTTCTTTCAATAAGTGTGGTAATTTTTTTGGTATTCTAATAAAAACACAATCAGATAAAATGCTAAAATAAGGTTTACCAAAGACAATTATAGTTAGTAAAACTATAAATGTCTTTGGGTTTACCTAGTACTTAGTGCATAAAAATCTATCTTAACAGATAATTTCTGGTTTTGTATTACTGGGTGCCAACGAATCCATTGGATAATACTAGAGTATTACTACTTATTACCTGTATCAAAATTATATTTAATTTTAAAGAAGGGGTAAGCAGCCAAGGTGTCTTGGTGAGAAATTTATTTTCCTAAAATATATGACTTTAAAGTCAGTTTTCTTTTACAAAATCTGTAGTAATGTTTAAAGTTGTTTTTTTTTATGAAAAAATTAGGAAGCTTTCTTTGCTGCCAAATAACTTTTAACTTTAACTACCAAAATGGCACGTAATTTATTTTTAGGTAAATTATCACTTAGACTCTTTTGTTTTTACCCCATTAAATACCTAGTATAGAAAAAGAAGAGTATTCGCATATTTTTGATTTTTCGGTTTCACCAGAAATGGCTCTGGTTGGAGTTTTAAAATAGTATATTTTGAGTTCAAAAACAATTTTTAATTAGAATGTTCAATCAAAAAGTCTTTTCGCCTACTTTATTTTTTAAGAGTCATTTTTAATATTGCATGCCGGTAGCACATTCAGTAACAGCAGTCGCTGCGGACTTCCGAATTGCTTTTGGCAGCAGACGGTCTAGGGCTAGAACGTCTGCTGTTAATTCATGGTTAGTTCTGGTTAGATATTTTTTTTCTAAATAAAGCAAATAAAAAAAGATTTAACTAACTAGAACTTAACCCCCCCCCAATGTGACAGTTTTTCATGGCCGTCTGTAGCGCTGAAGAGCCCCTAGAGGTCTAGCGCGTCTGCTGTTAGACTTAAAATCAGTAGTAAAAAGCCAGACGGTCATCAGTTCTGCCTCACTTTCAATTATTCCCCTTTTTGTTGCTCGCACACTATTTAAACGAGGCGTTTAGAAAGAAATAGTTGATTTCGTCTTTAGTTGTATGACGCTTGTGGCTTCTTTGTAACTGGTTTTTAGTCTACTGAATATGCATCCCGGTAGCCATAATCAGACTTAAACTAATCTAGGGATCCAAGGAGATGTTGAAAATTACAATAACCAAGATTTAATGATTAGCATGAAAGATAGGAATAAACCTATTTCGTAAAGTCACATTTTTGTATCTGTATAACAATATAACTATTTTTTTAGACAAACACTTAAAAAAAATCTTGACGATTCATTGATACCGATTCATTTGGGATAAGATTAGAACATGATGTTGAAATTTAAAAAAAACAGGAAATATTAAAACAGTAATCAGATGTGAATATTTCGTTTAGAACTTAAAAATATAAATAATAAAAGTATGTAAACTTTGTAAACTGATGTTTTGTTCATATTTTTATACGCTTGTATGAAAATCGTTAATATTTTGCTAAATCACAAGCTTACTAAACACGGCTTGAATAATTTGATTTTATTTCTTTTTAATTTGGGTCGTTTCAGCTTTGTTTAATATACAAATGCAAAGTACAGGGTGGCGCCTTTTCGTTGACCTTGCAGGGTATAGCAAAAATGGAAATAGAAAAGTTTTTAAGATTTTTACGTAAAACTCAGTGGCAAATCTATATTTTTTTCATTTACTTTTATTTTAAAGTTATAACACAAAGTTGTTTTTTTTTTTAAATAAAACACCCTGTATATTTTATCACCAATAGGAAGGTCTCCTTAAAAGCTATAAGAAATACCACATTTAATATATCTATTTCTAATAGTTTCGGAAATATGGTCATCAAGATTTTTAACGTAATACCTTGTATATTATAATACAGTTGCAAGGATATTTCAAAGAGGTTTAAAAATACCAAATTTATATTTATATTAATATATTTTTTTTATAGATTTGGAAATATGACCATATAAATCAAAAAAATAGTAGATATACGCGTTAAGATTTGGACGCTCATATTTTCGAAACTGGAAAAATATTTTTAAAGGTTTTAAAAATGTCTTTTTAATGGTGATAAAATATACAAGCTGTTTTATTTTAAAAATGCTATTTTTTTAATCGTATAACGAACAGCTATATTTCCAAAACTATTAAAAGTCAAATTTATTAGGTGCGGTATTTTTACAGCTTTTAAGGATACCTTTCTATTGGTGATAAAATATACAGGGTGTTCCATTGTAAAAACCCAACTTTGTGTTATAACTTTAAAACAAAAGTCAATGAAAAAATGTAGGTACGCCACTGAACTCTACTTAAAAATCCCAAAAACTTTTATTTATACATTTTTCTTTATCTCTAATATCAAGCAAATTACAAGTGCCTGGCCAAATTGACAAAATTTGAAAAACACTCTGTATCTCCAAAACAAATCAAGTTGGCCATGATTTGCTTTTACCATTAAATTTGTTTCAAAATTGAAATCGAGATTGTGCAATCAGATTTTTTCTATCTTTTTTAGTTTTCGCTATACCCTGCAACGTTAGGCCAACGAAAAGGCGCCACCCTGTACATAATATGTCTATTCAGACAAATGCCTTTTCAACGATTTACTAAGTAATGTTGTGTTTACGTGGTGTAGTGCCAAAAGAAAACAATCAACTTTTTTTTAAATAGAAAGGGGGTCACAAAGTGTTTTTGTTTTTAGGGTCTTTTGGTTGTCTTGGTTATACCATTTTGGAAAATCGTCTCGATTGTTCAAGAATATTAAAGCCATGTACAGACTTGGATACAATCGAGACAACATTGTCGGCCAATTGTATCTTGTTCAAAAAATTTTTCAGCAACAAAGTTGGCCAAAATTTGCAGATAAAAGTGTTCCGCGTTCAAACTTGTTTTAAAGCTCGTACAAAAGTGCCGATGTTTTCCATATTAAATGGAAAACAGGCGACTTGCCGATTTCTTGGATGAAAACGCCCACCGATGTTGCCATGGCGATGTGCAACTTTCGAGATACAGTCGGCCAACAAATGTTTTCGCCGATTGTATCCAAGTCTGTACGTGGCTTAAGAGCGTTTGAAGTTTGTAAGTACAACATACAATGTGGTTTTTAAAAGTTATTTCCCCTTTATCTGTTGAATTAGTAAAAATATAGAGATCCGGTAAAATTTACATAAAAGGGTACTACGGACGTATTATATAGCTTTTTAATGGGGGTAGGGAGGATGGGGGAAGTCTGACTCCCAATGTGGTATCAAAAGTTTTGAAGAACCAAAAAAAAGGTCGCCCTGTCTATGTCTCCTCCTTCAAAAAACATTTTTTCTCACTACACTTTCTTTTATTATACAAAAATTTTAAAAGTCCAAAAAAGGCCTTCACTTTTGAAACATTCATTTTACTGTTTTTTTAAGTACAACATGTTTGCTCTATTTTCTTCTTTCCCTTTTTCCCTTATGCTGTGGGAGGCGTCCGCATAACTATTCGCAATAAAAACATAGCAAAGAAAGGACTTTTACATAAAAATTTACCTTCTTAGTCATGCTAAGGGGTGAGTGTTTACCCCCCTACCCACAACCCCATCCCCCTTATACACGCCCATGAAAAGTATCACTTAAACTACTTTTTCGCATAAAACTAATTTCTGTCAATAGGACACGACCAAGTTTTTGTTTATAAATGGCAAGAAGAATCGATTTAAAGGCTGTTCGATTTTTACTCATCGCCACATTGTTCGTGAAAATCAGGCCAAAAACTAAACTGCAAACTGGAACGGCAATGCTCATTTTATAAAACAGAAAAGTGTTGAAAAGATAAATCAAAGGGTCTTAAAAATGACAGGCTACATAATCTCCCTTTCCACTTAAAAAGAGTTGCTTCTTCGACACTGAGCTACGTTTATGCCAAAAAGTAGCTTCAGTTTTACTTAAATTTATCCCGAACTTAATATCTTTTACCATTTAAAAGATAAATGGGGGTGAGAGGACTTTCAACATCCTCACTGTATAAAAGATACCCACTTGACATGTTGATACAAGGGTTATTAAAACTTCCTACTCAAAAAGTGTTGATATTGTAATATTAAAGTTATTTTCAAATACAGGGTGTTAAGCCTTTTTAAGTTGAAACATGTCTTTTCCAATTTTGATGAAATGTGTTAGCGGTACTAAAAAGCTAATTTATTTACCACTTAGTTGATTAAACGTATAAGTCCAGTGGCGCCTTAACTCGCACCTGAACAAATATATCTAACAACACAAGTGCACGCCACTGACTTTTTGTAATTTTAGTAATTTTAATTAGGTAAATAAAAGTACAGCTTTTTGGTTACCTAATATCTTTTCTTATCTAACTAAGTTTTCCAGGAAAAAATAATAAAATCCAATAAATTGCATCTTTCAAGTCCACAATAAACATAGGGAAAACATATTTTTTAAACTTTTTTTATAATGTTTATTTGCAATTATGTCAAAATAACATCTAGGATAACGAAAGTAAATATATGGTGTTTTTAAAATTTTTCAATAATACTTGGTTGATCCAGTGATATGCAATGTTAAGAAAATTTAAGGTATTTGATATTAAAAAACCGTTTTTTTTTAATGTTGCAAACAATGCGTTTCGGACCTTTGTTTATACAACGTATTTACTAAAGTTCGCACCATATAGAAAACTTTTTATTATTAATTTTACGAAAAAAAGTTATTCTTTATAAAAAGTTCTGCATAGTCTAAAACCTAAAATGCAATAATCAGATAATAATTTTTTGCAGTTGTATACTAGTTATGTCAAAAAATGTGAATTTTGCTTAGGAGAAAAGTACCTTTTCCTATTAACAATTTTTTATAATACTAATTTTACATAGCGCATACTTTTTCGAATTGTAAAAGTAAAGAAAGCTAAAGAACTGTCAAAACAGCGAACAGTCGCAGAAATGCTAGTTATTGCCAAAAAAAAACAGGTTTTTTAAAAGTGAACAAGTTTGCACATTTGAATGTTATTTTTAATCCGTAACATCCCTTCTTTATAAAATGTTTGATACTATGAAAAATAGAGCCACTTTTCTTTTAGGCAAAATTATTATTTATTGACATACCTCGTACACCACTGCGAAAAAATTTTATCTGATGAATTGCATTTTAGGTTTTAGATCATGCAGAACTTTTCCATATGGTGCGAACTTAAATAGACAGGCTGAATAAAGTTTTTTTCAAAACTGGCATGAAAATAAGCCGCAATTAGGAAACAACCTGTATAACGCTTATAAAAGAAGTTTTTAATAATTTTAATCCAATAAAAAACACATAAATTATTTATTGTTTACATTTACAACCCATTTCAAAATTTCAAAATAATATTTATACAATGGGGTAAACTTTACTTGTCAAGTTCCAATTTAATAACTACAGTCTAAATAATTGTTTAGGATGTCAATTTCAAATTTTTAATTTGGTTGTAAATGCGGCATAAGTAATAAAAAAACACATTCGTCGAGGGCTCCAAGTCAAGGGGGCCCTTTGCTCCTTTGTAGCTACGCCAGTTAAATGTCCATATGTAAACTTTTCGATAGTTAAATGTATACATACATATTTTAAAGTTTATTAGCAAATTTTATTAACTCCTAAATGTACTTGTAAAGCGCAATATATTTTTTTTATTAATTTATATAATATTAATTTCGTAGGCTCCAGAAAAAATAACCCATTGCACTTGGTCGTATAAATTTAAAATTGGTATAATATACAGGCCGTTACAAATTACTGAGGCCCAGACTGAACGGGGGGAGACTTGCGCAAATAAAAACAACATAATTGAACCAAAAAAAGGGGAAGAAATAGAAAGAATATAGGTTCGTCGTAGGTAAAGACCTTTTTTGTTGGTCATCAATTTTTTGTATGGGTTACATTTTAAAATCTTTTTACTATAGACTTTAAGATTTTAAAAGCTTTTTATAATATTTCAACTTTAGCTGTTTAATTAAAAACATTATTTTTAAATTTTTTTATTACAAAATAAATTATAATATTAACACAGTTGTTTGATTTTTTTTTGGCTACTTGACAGCAGATAGTAGAAAAATATGCAAAATTTCTATTGCATCTGTAAGGAATAAAAATATGCTTATACAATGCAATAATTTTGGCCATGTGTGTATTTATATTCATAGAATTTCCTTAAGTTATACGGAAGAACTCACGTTCATATTTTGTATAAACCATGAGAAGCCATTAAATAAGTTCATAAGACTCAATAGGGCGGGTGAATGCATTGTAGCGTTAGACAGAGTGACGGTCGAACGACATTCCATCGATCTGGAAACAGCGTTTCTCTGGCGTCAAAAAGACTCCTTCCAAAGATATCTTCCGCCTTTAATGCCCTAAAACGAAAGTATTTTTTATTTTTTTTGGGTTACCAGAAGTAAGACCCTAAGCCACCGATTGGATTTAAATTCAATTTTTAAAATCTTTTAAAATTTATATTTTTTGTTTAGTTTTAAATTAATTAATTAATTCAATTACGTAACTATATTTTTCATTGACTATTGTTTTAAAGTCAAAGTTATGTTTTTATAAAGGAAACACCCTGTATATCTTTAAAACCAGTTAAAAATAAGACATATAATAAATTTAATTTTTATACTTTCGAAAATATAGGATTCAGGAGTTCGATAATAAAATAACATTTTTAAAATAAAACACTTTGTATATTGTATTACCATTAAAAATAGATTATTAAGGACTTTTAAGAATTACCACCTTTTAAACGATTTTCTCCAATAGTTTCGGAAATATGAACTTTCAAATATTAGTGCGTTAGTTATGTGTAATAAAAATTATCATCTATACTCTTTTAGGTTAGGATGGCCGAATTTCCAAGACTATAAACGATAAACATATCAAATGTAGTATTTTGCTTAACCTCTTTGAAATTTATTTTCAATAGTAATATAATATACAGGGTATTTTTTAAAACATTCTGAAGATAGTTATATTTCCGAAACTAATAAAAAAATGGATAAAATAAATGTAGTTCCATTTAAAAAACCTAACTAAATGTTATTAAGTTAAAATAAAAGTAAATGGAAATAATTCTGGCAAAACAACATATGTTAATCGGCCCCAAATGATCTTTCAGTTTTTAAATAAACATTCAATAAAAAATACAACCATACAACAAAAACCACATAACGATAAGGTTGAGGTAAAATAGTTACCAACGGTCAATTTTCAATCCATTAGGTTGGTAGTTTTGCACCAAATATTTGAAGAAAAATTAAACGTGTTCTAATCCTTCAAACAAATTTGACAAGGCGACCTTGAATTTCTCTGCCATCCAATTTGCTGTCTTACACTCTACATTTTCTTCGAGGTGAACTCGATCCAACTTATTTGACAAGAAGTTTGATAAGTGTAAAACCAGCTTATCTCTAATATCCAGCGAGGCACAAGTGCCTGGCCAAATTGACAAAATTTGAAAAACTTTGTATCTCCAAAACGAATCTAGTTAGTTATGATTAACTTTCATCACTAAATTTGTTCTACAAATCGACATTGAGATTGTACAACTAGATTTATTTCAGCACTTTTAGTTTTTGCTATACCCTGTACCACGAAAAGGCGCCACCCTGTACAAGGTGTCCCATTTTGGTTGAAATAGCGGGGTATCTCAGTTATTATTAAAGACAAAACCTTACTACTCTTTTGCGAAACAAAAGATGCCAAAACAAAGCCGTTATAGCACTCTTAGTTTCTGAGCTACAGGGTGATTTTAAAAATTTGAAAATTTTGCAGTAGGCCATGCAAACAATTCAGTTGACAGTTTTTTAATGACTTGATTATTGTAGTTCCATTTTAAAAAAAAACCAACATATTTCACAAACAAATTTTTGAAAAAAACTGACTACGCCACTGCATTCTACGAAAAAAAAAAAAAAAAGAATAATTCTAAATCTTTCTGATACTATATATATCAGCCAGCTGAGATACATGGGGTACCTAAAAATGTAAAATTTTCAAAACTACCCTGTAGCTTCCAAACTAAAAGTGCTATAACGGCTTTGTGTATGGCATCCTGCCAGTGGCGGCTCATGCATGGGAGAACAGGAAGGCTAAAGTCATAAAGACTTTAGGTATACACACAGAAAAGGCAGGTAATGTTTTGGGGACCACATCTATTTAAAAGCAAAATACGTAATATTTGTATAAATTTAAACGAAAATTGTGTATTTCCACATTTTTGGTTAAATTTAAAATTATATGTATAAAACTGACCAATAAAAAAACAAAAACGGGGAAAAAGGGTTGTCTTTAAGATATTTATTATAAATTAACTCTTATCGTTTAATGTAGCCCATTAACCAATCGTATTTATTGTACCAACTTATATTAAATCATCGATTTTGTCGATTATCTGACGCATTAATTTAAATCAAATTTGGTTGAGTCCTTCCAGAGTTTTAATAATGTAAAATTTATTATCATAAAATAATAAATTAAAGTTATTTGTCAGCAATCAATCGACTATTTTGTTAGATTTTTTAATTTTGTCCCTAATAAATGGAAAGAAAACTTACCGAAAACACCTTGAAAGAAAACAATTTAAAAACACATTAAAAATATTATCAATAAGCACTGCTGTACTGCCAGCTTATTACACAAATATTACCAAGAAACCGTAAAAGGATTTACCGAAATATTTTTATCGGACTCAGCCCGTCACGCCATTCGGAATAACTAAATAAAAATAAAAAAAACAAACACACACACAAGACACAAGCACTAACAAAGACCATCTGAGGCTAGCCTCGTCCGCCGGTTTAATTTAAGCAACAAATATTAAAAAGCGGAACGTTTGTCTCTGCTTGATCGGGCTCACGAAGCTGTGTTTTTAAAGCGGCCGGTAGTATCGGCCGGAGGCTTGCCTTCCGTGGTACGTATGGCATTTATTATTTCGGGTTGATGGTTTCTTCGTTATTTAAACTTTCGCGGTTTGTGGGCGGTTTGATGCAGTGTGGTAGGTAGTGATAGTATTAATTCGGGCATATTATGTATTTATATTAGAAATTAATGGTAAAGTAATATTACCCTAGCATTTTGAAAAAGATATTTGTTAATATTTTTAAATTTATTGCGATAAATAGCCTCAAATTTTATGGGACGGCTAAGCCTTCCTTCCCTTCTCTGGCTGAGCCGCCACTGCCTCCATATTTTCCCAAAAAAGTAGCTAAGGTTTGCAAAAATTGCAAGGTTCTATCTTTAATAATAACTGAGACACCCCGCGCTAATTCAACCAAAATGGGTTAAACAGAGTGTCTTACTTTTTGTAGTAATATTACCCAAACAGCAAATATTCATTTTTAATTTCTGAGTCATCTAAATTTGTCATTACCATCAATTTTCGATAAATTTAAATAAATGTATTCGCAAACTGTCCAGTTTTAAATTTAGTGACGTATAAACTAAAATAAATAATTACACAATTATAAGTAACTTAACCTTTAGTCAAGTGTGAAAAATTTATAGAACTGTTAAAATAATATATATTTTTTAAAACTGTATGTAGTGTACTAAAATAAAGTAATCTTTATATTCATGTTAATGAATAAAAATAATTAAAAGTACATTTTTTAAAAATTTGTGGAAAAAGAAATATTTGTCCAAAATAAGTAGTGCCAATATCCTAAATTTTCGACCTTTCAAGAAGGGTCAAAATACGAATAACAAATAAAATATTAAAGCAAAATAGAGGCGCATCGAATTAATGCCCCCAATTCAATTTATAATGAAGACAAGTTCGTGGCGCAGCGTTCCATGTGGCTTTATATAACAAATTCATTGCAATCTTGGCTCTTTTGGGCTATGGGATAACTATGACCACTCAGACCTCTATTACGTCGTTAGTTGAGGAAACTAGATGTGCACAGAATGTTACAAACTTGACTGTTTAAAGAGATTTTTAAAGGTTTAAAATTAGAAGTTTAATTTTATAATATAAAATGTGTTACAAAATCTTATTAACAAAATTTAAGGACATATTCTATATTTAATAAAATAAAAAGGGTATATTATAAAAAAAGTTTGCGATACGGTGTGTCCAAGGTATTTTGTTTTAAAAATTTAAAAATTGGCTGCTGGCTCGGAATCATCCGAAAAAAACACGACATATTGCTGAAACAGTTTTTATTTTTTCTCTAGACATTAAATAAAAAAGGCAAAAGGTCATATTAGTTCAAACTTAAACGGAAAATTATTGTTATTTATTTGGCTACACGCCAAATATCGTGTTTTTCTAAAACAAAATAAAGAAACCCCACTCTTCCCCCAAAAATTTAAATTTAGTAACTAAAAAAACTAAAAAATCGACTTTTTGGTGGCATGTCTGCCACCGTTGTCAAGATAAAATTATTAAAAATAAAAAATAAATAAAAGTTAACTATTATTTAGGATTAATTTTTTTTAAATTTAAGCTTTAATTATAGGAGATTCTGAAATCGTTTGATATTTAATGATTTCTTAGTTTTCTAGTTACTAATCCTAATTTTTTTGTTTTTTTTGAAGTTTTAAACACGAAATAATATTAAAAAGTAAAAAGATTCTTTTTTCCTAAAACATAACAAAGGAACCCCCTTTTAGAAACGCAAAAAAATAATAAAATAAATAACTAGAAAACTAAAAATCGACGTTTCGGTGTTCGATTATAAGATAAAATTAAATAAAAATAAAGAAGGTAACTACTATTTAGGTTTAAAATTTTAAAATTCAAGCTTTAGTTTTAAGATTTTTTAAATTCGTTTGACATTAAATGTCAAATTTGTGTGTCTTATAAGTAAACAAAACCGTTGTCTCATACGACGGCAATACAGGCAATACCAATGGTCTAAGAGCTGGCACCATTTTTTGGGTGGGTATTTGAGGCAAGTTGGGAACTTGTCACATACTTGTCCTATTAAACCCCAACACGAAACTGCAAACCTGGCTGGTGAGTAGCGGGGCTAAAACAAAAAAAAAATATTAATTTTTTAGTCCCAAAAATACAGGGTGTTTCTTAACTACGGTCCGAAACTTAAGGGGATGCTTTCTTATGTCTTTTTATTAAAATAAGTTCCTAAAATATGTCCGGACTTGCTTCCATTCTGAAACACAGGGCGTTAGAGTTTTTCTGGAACCCTTTAACTGATTTGAATAAAATTTAAGACACTTATTTAATTTAATAAGGCGTTTTGTAAAGCTTAACCTAGGTTAGTATTATTGGGTCCAGTGGCGCCTCAGTGGGCACCACAGCCAATATTATTGTAAAAAAACTAACTTTTAGAGTTTTAATTTTTTTTTCTGATTATTAATTATCAATTTAACTTTTTAGTTAGTTGTATGTTCTTTGTATCTGTTAAATTGGTAATTGCTTAATAATAAAATATATTAAAACTTCATAAAAGTCAGTGGCGTACCAATAATACTAATCTACGCAAAGCTTAACAAGCACGTTATTAAATTAAATAAGTATCCCAAATTTTATTTAAATCGGTTAAAGGGTTTTTCTAAGATATTTAATAAATACCGAATTTTTTGAAAACTTTGAGGCCCAACATCATAATAGTTTAAACGACACTTAAAATTATATTAGCTCTTGTAATACGTAAATGAGGCAGATTTATGCAGTTCATAAGCAAGCCCCTGATAAATATCAATAAAAGTAATTTTAAAACTGTCTTTTAATTTATTAAATGTTTTATTTGGGTATATTATTACATAAACCTTAAAGAAATGTAGTTTCTCAAAAAATTATTAATTTTTTATAACTCTCAGTGCGTAAGTTATACATTATTTTAATTATTTTAAATAAATAAATTATAAGTAGTAAGCAAGTACGCAAATCCTAAAAATTTATTGGGCCAAAACTACTTATGATTTGCATAATTTTAAGATGATTATTTATTTAAAGATCCTATACTTAAACTAAAAATGATAATAAATAAAAATTATAAATAGAGGATCAAAACATTTTCTCATAGACTATCTGTTGTTTGTAGTTCGTAAGCAGAAATTAGTGAAAAACAATTCTGAATCTAAGAAGAATTACAATGAAGTTTTGTGTTTTAACGTTGTTGGCTATTTTTGTGCTATATACGCCATAGAGTAAAGCTGCTTTCACATTTAAGCTTAGTACGAACACACAAACTACGTATGAAGGCACCGCTTTTTAATTTCTTTTAATATGTAAAAGTCTTCAAATTTAATTTATTAATTTAGGAGCAGATTAACACGAAACGTAACCAAATTTGATTGATGAAAATTCTATAAATTGTTATTTATAATATTTTCATTATTTTTTTATTTAAAAATGTAAGTACATACACATGTACAGGCTTTTTATTTCTATTTGCCACCCAATTTTAACGATAACAGAAAAAGAATGAAAAAAACTTCTTGCATAAAATTTTTATATTATTTTTATATATTATTTTTAAAGCATAACTAAGCATAACGAAAAACAAATGATAACAATTTCGGTTACAGGGACCTGTATCTAGACATATTTTAAATAAAGAGCCTATAAACAATCAAATATAAATGGCGCTGGTTTGGACAGTTACATACATACATACATACAAACAAAAGCTAATATAAGCGTGTTAAAAAGTAATTTTTATTTTGTAGAATTGGGGCCATTGTTGATAAGGAAATGACTCATGCCGAAGAAATGGTTTTTATTCATTTACGCGAAAACCGCAAACGTCAAATAAAAAATAGTTTAAAAGATTAGATAAATTTGTTTCAAACTAAATGAATGCTTTTATTATTTTTGAACGCAGTAACGATACCATTTTTTAAAATATAACCCCTCATCGACAGCACTGGTAATTTTTTTCTTGTTTGCTAAAAATCTTTTTGATGAATTGCGGACTGCTATCTCATTTTTAAAAATATTTGAATTGGTATAGAATATAAATAAAACATATATTTTTTTAATTAGTAAGACGTCAGTAGTTTAAAAACTAAGACATTTAGGACACCTAATATGTTAATATAAGAGTTTTTTTCTAATTTTCTTTGTAGAATCACCCCTTAAAGCTTGTCGGTAAAGTAATCGAACACCCTGTATAGGTATTCAAAACCAAGAGAAATACATAGAAAGAATTTTATCAAGTTACAAGGCTTAAACTGACTTACAATCCAAAATATGCAGTGTGGTCCATTATGTGTACAATAAATGAAAACTTTTTACTTTGCAATTTGTTGTCAGAAAATTTTATTTTTCATAAATGTTGGTGCATGACCTTAAACTCTATAAACAGTAGTCAGTTTTATTATAAGCTTTATGGTTTATAGGGTAGGTCAAAAGATTAAAAACTGTTTACGAGTAAAGTAAAGAGCTTTGTTAATTAACGTTTTGTTATATCTTTCAAAAATAAGGGTAATTTACTTTTAAGCGGTTTTTGGACCAAAAAACAATTTTTATAAAAAAATAAAATTTTCTCACAAATTGAAAATAAAAAGTTTTCCATTTGTTGCACACTTAATGGAGCAGAGTATACATTTATTTAAAATATTTTTTAGCAATGCCGAGAACCGTTTTTCCCATTTATTTAGTGAAGAAGTGAGCAACATTTCATTTCCAGCAAACTTTCTTTGGGGTTATGCATCAGCTGCATACCAAATTGAAGGTGCATGGAACGAAGATGGCAAAGGTATGTACAGGGTGAGCCAAATTCGACGCTATTTATAAGAAACTTATAATTTAACTTTAATTTACATTAAAACTAACCCCTTTAAGACCTAAACTTACAGGTAAAAACCGCAATTCGCAATTTTCGACGTTTACTCGTTGTGCTTTTTAATTTATTGCATTTAATAATATCACTTTTATAACGTTTTTATTTCTAGATGTTTCTTAATTTCTGTAAATCATTTTTCACTTTCTTTAATGAGACACCTGTATATTCTTCTAGTTTATACAATTGCAATAAAAACCTATATATTAAACTTTTTTGTTTTTATACCGTGCTAAGATATTGCATATTATGCTATTTATTATTGTCATTTGGAAGTCAGTAAGCCAATCTAACAATCTAATTTTAACTTCTGAATTTTATTAACTTTAAAGAAACAAAACACCTCCTCCAAACCTCCAAAATTCTTGGTCCCCTCTGGTATTTCAAAATATAATGCCATTAAAGTTTAAATGTGTAGTAAATCTACTACATTTCTCTCATCGCTTTATCGGTAACATTTTGTAGCGTTGAATATTCTTTTTTGCTGCTTAAATAAAAAAAGGTAATAAACTTAAAAAATATTTAAAAACAATAAAAAACCAGGTTAATTTTTTAATAAAAAAATTAAGCATACAACATAACAAAACTTTAATAATCAGTATGTGGACCCCTTTGCTCAATGAGTTGATCAACAAGTCTTGACATACTGCGAATTAGGTTATCAATATAAGCTTGATCCATGTTGTCCCATTTCTCTCGGGCAGCTATAACCAGTTCCTAAAGGGTAAGAGGAGAATTTTCTCTTTCTTTTATTACCCTAGCAATAGGGTCCCACACATGTTTAATTAGATTCTTGTCTGGCCATTGTCTGGCGAGTTCGCAGGCCAGTCCAATCGTTCGATATTTCCTTCTCGAAGCATGTTTTGTACCCTTTGAGTAATATGTGGCGTAGCATTGTCATCTTGAAAAATAAAATTATTACTAAATTCGTTGCTCAAGGGTTAAACGATAATGTCTTTGGCGTATATAGCATCTGTCATGGTCTGCTCGATAGGAATAGGTGGAGTTCGCCGCCCGTACATTCTACAGCTCTAAATATAACATAACTTCTGGCTCTTCAATTGTTAGAATGTAATCGCCATCGAATTGTTCTTATCGAAATTCTTTTCCGGTACGTACGTACAAATGACTTCGAAGAGCTGGTTCCTCCCTGAAACCTATTCCTACGAACATAACCAGTCACATAACGGCCTTCTTTATGTCTTTTTACTCTAGAACGACCAGTTCAACACTACCAGTTTCTTAAAGCAAAGTTTTTATTCATCTGACTGAGGTCCTGTGGGGATGTTAAGACGTTCCGAAATTTGGTGCTTTGACACATCTTGTTGATGTAAAGCCACTATTATTTCTCTGTTAAACCGAGAAATCGGACGTTCCGAAATTTGGTGCTTTGACACATCTTTTTGATGTAAAGCCACTATTATTTCTCTGTTAAACCGAGAAATCGCATTTCCCGGCATTCTTTACAAACATTGTTGGTGTGCATTTCTTCGATTACAATTTAAAACTGCTATCTTTAAAAGACATCCGTTTTATTTTTGTACTTTTGACATTTTTTTTTATTTCTTGATAAAAATATTTAAAACTTTGATGTCATTTTATGTACAATTTTTTTCGTTCTGTAGTTAACGATTTAAAAACACACCAGGGGGCCAAGAATTTTGGTAGTGTGTATTTATATTTATAATTTTATGTCGCAAATAAGGGCAAAGAAAAATCGTGTTTTAAGTGTACACTGATTTATCTTCTTTGTGTTTAACCCCAAAACCTTTTTGATCGGGTTTTGATAAGACGTTAATACTTTATAAAAAATAGGAAAACAGATATTTAAACTTAAGGAAATAAATATAAGATTTGTATTTAAAACAAAAGCAAAGCTAAATTAAAACGCTTTAGCGAGAAGCTTGCGTTTATTTTTTCTTTTCATCTTTTACTTACCGGCATACGTTATGTGGGTTATAGGGTAAAAAATCACTGGATTTTTAGCTAAAAAGCCACTATTGACCTTTTGCGGACAAGATGTGGCAGAAATGTATAAAAAATTACCACTAAATTATTATCTCAAGATTTGCAACGAACTATTTATCGAAAAGTGTTCTATAAAGATATAAAAAAAATCATTTACAATAATGTGTTTTAAGGAGAAGCCTAAATTAAAAATAAAAATATTTTTTTAAGATGGTTAATAACATATTTAGCTATTATTAATTTCTGCCCGGTGGGCTAAATTAACACGGTTCATACACCCAAAGACTTTTCTATTGAGAATTTACCAGTGCAAACTGTAAACAACTGTCAATCTTAAATCCCTTTTAAGGCTATTTAATTATTAATGGCTTATTAACAACTTAAAATAGTTAAGGTAAACAATGTCTTGCTTTTGTTATAAATACAGTGAGGTCGAGTGCATTGAAACAAATTAATTTAAGATTCGGGGTTTGTTTTTTGGCAAACGCTAAAATATTGCGATATTTGTTTTTGGCTGCAGTTTTTTTCATGTTCAATTCTTCTATACAGGTCGGCACAAAAATAGGCGACGACCATCCACTTTATTCTTTCAAATATTTTTTTTTATTGCATTATTAACCGATTCATTAAATTTTATTTATGTGTTGACTAATTACCATTGACTTCTTTAAAAGTTTAAAGATTTAAGTTGACCAAAATTCACTTAAAATTAAATTGTATTTTTTTTTTAAATTAAATTAAATTAAATTAATTTAATATTAATAAATATGCACCTGTTTTTGGGCCAATTCGTTGTAACATTAAAAAATCGTAGCCATTAAGACAGATTGACGTGTTTAAACTTTTTTCAACAAAAAAAACCAAATTTAAAATTATCACATTTATACAGGGTAAGTTTTTTTCGATCTTCAGTACAGGGCTCCAAGAAACCTCTGCAGTCATAGAGATGGTTAAATAAGGAAATAATTGTAGTTTTTAGGACTTAGTTTAATTACTTTTCTTTCGTCCAAAAAAATCATTGCTTACCGTTTTTTCCATTTTTTTTTGTTCTGTAACCCAATTCATATTTGAAAGACAAAAAAGGTGTAAATGGAAAACTTGTAGATAATTATCTTCTTAAAAATGGTGAAATCCGATATTTAAGGTCACTTAAGGTCCGTTTTTGAGCTACTACACTAAACTTGATTTTTTAAAAATGGAAAAAATAGTTGATTATGGCATTTTTAAAAAGGCTTTTGTGTAAGGTTTTCAACGATGTCTAACAAAATATACTTTCAATAAGAAAGAACGTAATTTTAAAATAATTTTTTAATTTGTGTGTTTGTCTAGTTGGCTGCAAAATTAGCAAAGTAGTATTGTTAAATATTTCATTCTTTTTTTTTTTTGACAGCCTTTTTAATGAATATTTTAACTCACATATACTCGTAAGACTCAGTCCACACAACAATTATTATTTATGATTATGACGTATAGGCGTTGTCCAAAAGGCAACAAATTTGGTTTTTAAAAGAAATAGCGTAGCATATAGGCAATAATAGTGAAATTTCCGATAAGCTTTTAAATAATAAAGTTTTTTTTGTTAAGTTTATTAATTTAAATAATTTTATTTTACATTTTAAAGTAAAATAGATTTAAAGTACTTTTAATTTTTCGTTAAACGTTGTAAGAAACTTTTAAAAATAAAAACTTATTTTTTTTATGTCTAAAAGTTAGTGTCTTCAATTATTAGAAACATGTACCTAAATGCTTTTTTTTAAATAATAGATTTAAAAGACTTATAGTACCGGATGGGATGAAAAAAATAGTCTTTGTCAATAAACATAGTTTAATAATTGGTTAGGGCTAAATGACATAAAATACAAATTTTAAAATAATAATGTTTAAAATTACGTTATTTTTTTTCAAAGTATATCTTGGTATGTATTAGCCTATAAAAAGACCTTTTAAAAAATGTCATAGTCAATTAAGGTTTCCGTTAAAAAAAAATCAAGTTTATGTCGCTAAAAAACGGACTACTACAATAAATATCGGATTTTACCTTTCAATTACGAAGATAATTTTAATTTACAAGTTTTTTATTTACACATTTCTTTTATTTAGAATAATAACTGATGACCATGATTTTTTAGACAAAAAAGTGAGCACCAAAAATAACAATTCTTTTCCCATTTAACAATCTCTATAGCTGCGGCGGTATCTAAGATCCCTGTTCTAAAGAGAAAAAAACTCCCCTGTGTAAATAAGACAGCATACTGCAACGCAAAACCTATTTAGTAAAAAATAGCCGAAATTTATGTCCTTAAACCAGTGGGCTAATAAAGTGTTTTATATTAAGAATTATAACATATTGATCTTTTAAAGTACAAGGTTTCTTATAAAGTGTGCCCTTCATATTTTTCTTATATTTTACTATTTTGATGGGACATATTATTAGCCAAAACCAAAATGGCCAATTTTCCGATAAAGGAAAACTTTGGCATTTTAAATAAAACCCCGTGTATATTTTTCAATTTGTATAAAATAACCGGTTTATGACAGACGAATTAAAAGAATCGCAATTAAAAATAGTAACAATCAAAATTGGTCGCAAAAATAGTACGCAAGAAAATAGGTTTTTACAAACTTATAGTTGCAGTGAGGCTCGATTACTTAAAAAAAGTGGTATGTAATCTATAGTTTTGTTTTCCGAAGGTCAATAAATTTGTTATTTTTTAAAAATAACCATAGCATATACAGTTATACAGGGTGTTTCCTTATTGCAGTAAGAAAAATTGCATTTTCAGATGTTTTATCCGAAAAAAATAAAAAGTTTCAAAAAAATTAGAAGCGTACATTTTGTTATCAATAATATTACCTAACTAATTTAAATTAGTTTAGGGCTAAATTACTTTTCCCTTTTAACAAATATCATATCGAAGTTTTATTAAAATCGAATTATGCATATTTTAGATATTATTAAAAACCCGATTTTCTTTTTAAAGTTTAACACCTTGTATCTTAAAAACAAAGCATAGGCGACTTATGTTTATATTTACTTTTTTTTTATTAAATAAGCTTAGAAATACGCTGCTTAATTTTGGTACTGCAATGAGGAAACACCCTGTATTACTTTTTTAAAGATACTTAAATTTAAACTAATATAAAATATTCAGGGTGCTATATTTAAAATATCAAAGTTATATATTTAAAAAATCTTTAAAAGCTAATGAAGGTATGTATAAAAAAATATTGGTTTTATTTTTTTTTAATAATTACCAAAATGTAAAAACTTTTCAATAAAATAAGTTTTTAATCTACCCATTTTTAAAAAACACCTTTAGTTTTTAACTAATTTAAGTAATTTTATGTTTAACTTCAATGTTAATTTAAGGTGAAAGTATTTGGGATTATGATGCACACAATCATCCCACTTGGTTTCCTGAAGGACAAAATGGAGATGTAGGTTGTGACGCGTACCATAATACGGATACCGATATTGGTAAGAAAAAATACATTTTTAAAATATTGATTTTCAAGTACAAAATAGTAAGATAAAATAATAACTTTAGAAATTAAAACTTAAAAATTAAAATTAATAATATACTGTGTGTCATTGGATAAGTGTTACGTCTTAAATTAGGAAAAAAATCGCTAATATACAGGGCGATATATAACTAGAATATTGTTTTATAATGATAAAAACTGACACTTTTATGGCAAAGCTATAAGGTTGACGGACGAGCTTAAGTTACTTTTGCTCCAAAAAAAAAAAAAAAAAAACAGTATGTTTTCTTTAAATTGTTTAAATTTAAAGTTACTAATTACTTATTAGGTATACTTGCGTTATTTCTTTTTAAAGAATATAACTATATAGCCGTTATTTTAACAATGGAAGAAAAAAAATTATTTAGTGTTATTAAATTGGAAAACATCATCAAGTCGTGCAGCACGATTTAAAAAAAATTACAAAAACAGATTTTAGAAAAATTGTTATTACAATTTAAATTTTTGTTTATACAACAAGTAAATTTATTAGTTTTGTCGTAGGTTTATTATTTGCAAGTTTTGTATTACATTAAAAAAATCTTTATAAAATTACACAAACCAACCTAAGCAAAAAACATTGCCTAATGTAAAAGTTATTTATAAATGTCAATTTATATAAAATATTTACTTACAAAATACTAAAATAGGTTGACGATTAAAGATATCACATGTTAGATATCTGCTTGGGGTCTACTAAGTATCGCTTAAAAAAGAATATATACTATTTCATTTAAATTTTACAAGAGGGGAGTTTGTTGACACGGGACTTAAATACTTGAAGATTTGGGGGGAAGGGAAAGACCTCCGCGGGCAGCAGGTTCCACAACCTAGAAACTCTAGGGATAAAAGAACGAACAAAGTGGGAAGTTCGGGGCCTGTCCAGTTGGACCGTATAGGGATGCATACGCGGAACCACGAGTTTCTCTGTTGGGAACCGTGAAGTGGAGGAACTATACTGGACAATTCTTCAGAGCAGAAGCCATGGAAGTACCTATAAAAAAGCGATAAATCCCCTAGCCCGACGATGTGCAGAGAGGAAGCCTTTCTGTAAGTGAAGGATCATTAATGAGACGAATAGCTCTTCTTTGAATAGAATCAAGAATGCTTAGGGTTGTGGGGACGCCATGCCCCAGATATGAGAACAATATTCCAAGGGAGGTCGGATTTGGGACACATATAAAAGTGTATAAATTAGAAGGGGAAAAATACTTTTTGGCTCGAAAGAGAAATCAAGCTTTTTGAAGCTGCCGTTGGTATTACTATACTAAAATTTTGGATTTAAAATCTAATTATTAACATTTTTTTAGCAGTTTAGCTATATTTTTAAAAGTATAATATCGCTCTTGATCATTTTTGTTATTTGAAGAAATTACTTGCCCTGCATATTAGCTGTTGGGCTAAAATTGTATTTATTAGTTTTGAATTATGTAACCCCTTTCAGCAAAATGTTCATAAATTTTTGGTCCAATTGCTCTCTTGGGACAAACTGTAGTATACATCTAAACTATTTTGGAAACATGCAAAATATTTTGTCAAGGTATAACCTAATAAACAACCAAAATAAAAAAACAGAGGTTGGAGACACAAGGTATTTAAAGTTTATTTTCTCGGAAACTACTGAACCAATTTTAAAAAAACTAATGTCTGTTGAAGAGAAAATTTAAAACCCTTTCAGATAAGAAACTACTGGACCCTCTTCCCTATTTAAACCTTTTGACGTTTGTGTTGATGGGGGATAGGATAACCCTAAACTAGTAAATTATCACACGATAATGAGCTCGGCCGCAAATATCAGATTTTTTCATCCGGTTACTCGGTCCGACTAAAAATGTCTACATTGTCATTTGTTGTAACATTTTATATTTTAAATACAACCAATTACAACGTAGAAATTTTTTAGTCGGATCGACTAATCGTATCAAAAATCTGATGTTCGCGACCGGCCTAAACTATACCTTTCAGGGTATTTAAGTATCCACGATGATATATTTTATTTAAAAAGTGTATATCATGTTATCCTAAATTCTGCAATAAATTTGTTATGCATAAACTTAAAGATAAATAAAATATACCACCAAGTAAAAAGTGTAAATATTTAATGTTAAAACACTAATTATTTTAAAATGTTTTACATTTTTACTTGCATTTATTTAAAATAATTTGTACTTTAAAAATTTCGTCGCATATTTTGTATCACAAAAATATAAAATAAATATTTTAAATGCACATATTTACTTAAAATCATAGGTACTCATAAACCAAAAATAGCCGTTACCCTATAAAATACATTTTTTATTGAATATTCTATTAGGTATTACTAAAATCACAAAACATGCTTAAAAAAATATTTATTTTAGCTCTCCTTGTAAAGCAAGGTGTAAAAGCGTATCGCTTCTCAATTGCATGGTCTAGAATTTTACCGACTGGACATGTGGATAACATAAATCAGAAGGGTAAGCAAACATGCTATTGTATGTATATTTAATTTAAACATTATAGGTATATTAATATTAACAATAAAGTTTTATTAGAATGTACTGAAACTGGTAAAAAACAAATTGACAAAAACAAATAAACTGACAACGTTTGCCAGTGCGTGGTCTAAAGCAACGACAAAGTAAGACTAAGGTGTCATTGTATAAGAAAAAGTTTTGATTCAAATATACGGGGTGCATTTTTTAAAACTTACAATAAATAATCTTTTAAAACCAAGAAAAATTATATTTAAAAAATACCCTTTCTAAAAAATCCGGGGAATATAAATGACGTATTTTTTAAAACACCCTTATTAATTCTTTGAGCTGCAACCCGGTTACTTAAAAATCCCCTGTATGTGGCACCTCCCTGGAAAGCTTATAAAAAATACTTTTTGTTAGTGATAAACAAGTTTAAGTAAAATCAAATACTACCCTTAGCCCTTACATTAAAAAAGTCGTATTTTTTTATTAAGAATATTCGAAAATGTCTAATTATTAAATAAATAAAATTTTTAAAATGATACTTCTTGTGGAGCTAACCCGCTTCCATAAAAATTCTAGTTAGTTTTTGCACAAGCGCACAACAACCAAGGCTAGTTGCTATAACTTTTTTCTCGACAAAATTTAGTAACAGAACTTTTAATGGGGGTGGGTTAGCTCTACAGGAAGTGTTATTTTAATTCGGTATTTATTAAATTATGTTTACACACATTTAAGACAGTTTCTAGTATTCTTTATGAGTAATGGAAGAATTTTTAAGTGAATGGTGGTGCAGGTTAAGAGGATGATAGAAGTGTTTTGGAAAAATATGTTATTTATATTTCCCTCGGGTTTTATAGAAATGATCTTTTTTGTTTTTTGATATTTCCCTTGGTTTGAAAAATATAGTCATTGTAACTTTTAAAAAACGCACCCTGTATTTCTAAAAACATTTTTTTCTGGTTGTCAAAAGTAAAAATAAAAAAATATTTATTACTATTTCTAAATACCACAAGAAATGATATTTACTTTAAATAAGCTATTTAAATTATTAAAATTATGAATTTTTGCTTTTTTAAGAAATAGTTTCAAAAATAAATACGTATTTACTTTTTTAAAAATACATGTTTAAAAATTTGCATTTAAGGTTAGAACTAAATTCTAATCATTTTTTACTCTAGTATTATTATTATTATTTTGTTATCTAATCCCACTTTGTACAATTTTATCCCAGATTTTTAAATTTCTCGCCATACCGCTGTTCACATTAAACACAGTCAAAATTAATTTTTATGTTTTGATAGATGCAGGCGATTTCCAGAAAAAAATATTTAAATAAGTCTCATATGTTGCGAGCTTTTTGCCAGTCACTGACTAAATGGTATGGGTATTTTTTTCATAATTTCTAATTTTTACATCTATTAAGGTATTGACTATTACAAAGATCTTATTGCCAAACTAAGGGCAAACAATATTGAACCCATTGTCACCATGCATCACTGGGATAACCCTAGAGCTATAGAAGATGAAGGAGGTTTTCTAAACGAGGTATGTCAAACGGTAAATTAATTGAAATGGAATAACTGATTTCTATTATTTATATAGAAAATATTGTTGGCTACACGCCAAAAGTCTATCTGGAAAGAATGGGACCGCTTTGGTCCTGATCTCGGGGTATAGCGAGCTGACCCTGCTCAGCCCTATTAACCTCTATGAACTGTCCTGTCGCCTGAAACAAAATGAAGAAAAACCCAAAAAATTTTGATTAAATATTTTAAATTTAAATACTAGTTAATTATTTATTTTAAGTTTTTAACTTTATTTTAACTTAACAGCGGTCCCATTCTTTCGAGATAGACTTTTGGCGTTTACCCAACAAAAAAGACCATTGAATTAATAAATTCGCCAAACCAATAAAGAGCATATCTTCAAGAAAATATTATTAACAAAATTAAATTATGTAACAATATACTGAATGATACAGATTGTTGTTACCTGGTTACCCCCATTTTTTCTAGATTTAGAAGAGAACATATTTTTACCGGTATATTAACATTATAAACTAATATTCTTTTGCATTATCACAATCTTAAAATCACCCTCCACCACCTAAGTATAAGCGAAACTACTATCTATTTCTCTTTGATTTTAAACCAAGGTGCCATTTTTTTATTTATTTCTTATAATTATAAGAATCTCTTATTAATGATATGACGTTAGGTTATTTTTAAGAAAACCTAAGTGTTTCCATTATTTTTGCTTTGAAAAATATTTTTGGTTGGTAGGCTACCTTACGTTTTATACATGTTGTTTTTAAAACACTGTAAACATTTTAAAAACAATTATTTTAGCAAAAATTAAGACTGGATATAACCCTAATTTAAATAAGTATTTATTTTTGTTGTTACTTTATTGTTATTAAAAAAATAATAAAACCTACTTTTTTAAAGAATGCAATGCATGCCGCAATGCTTCTTTTATGGTCTAAACATATGCAATTAAGTTTTTTTTTTGTTTAATAAACAAGATACAAAATTAGGAAACATAAAAGAATTATTTTTATTAAGTTAACTTAAAGAAAGCATAACCTTTTTGTTACACACATTTACACAGAAAGTGCGTACTTTTTTTTGTTAAAACTATTCCTTCTGTTCCTGCTCGAGTCGCCACTGAACTTACCAAATTAATTTAGTAAGTAATAAATTTTCTCTTTAATGTTATTAATGATATTGCCAAATTAAAAAAAAAGTGGATATAGGATATTTGTTAACAAAAAGTTTGTTTTTTACAAGTTCAACACCCTGTATAGAAACATTTCTATAAAATTTAACGCTATAGGTAAAATCCCTTTTTCGCGACAAAGCGCAACATAATTTAAATTTTAAAATGCCGGCCATGGATTTTTAATTTTCAAATTTCCGTAATTGGGATGTTATACGGACCTTTAGGATCTGATGAAAATACTAATTGAATTTTATTCGTGAACCAAGCATTATGTTTTACTAAAACATTTAAAATCAATTTTTTATTATACTTTTAGAGCATAATTCCAGCATTTGTTGACTACGCCACGCTACTTTGGGAGACCTTTGATGATATTAAATGGTGGACAACCTTTAATGAACCAAAACAAATCTGTAGTGGAGGCTATGATTCTGGTTGGACTTCGCCACAAAATTTAATCCCTGGCAGAGGTGGTTATATTTGTGCCCATAACTTGCTCAGGGCTCATGCTAAGGCTTACAGAGTTTATGATGAAAAGTTTAGAGCAAAACAAAATGGTAATTATTAAAAAATTCAGTGATTAAAAAAGATACAAAAATAAAAATAATATATGTAATATATAATAAAATTCTTTAGTAGGAGAGCCCAGGTTGCTTAATATGGATTTACTCGAGCGTCATAGGGATATTGGATTGCAGAGCTTAGATGATAAGAACAAAATGTTATATAATGTATACCTTTTCATTGGTGGGGGAAGTGGCTATAGAGTTTAAAATATGGCAAAAAATACTAATATTATTTTGACTTGTGGAAATCGTTCGGGTCGTATCGTAATATTTATTTTTGGGTATCCCTAAATTATTTTCTTTAAAATTAAAAATAGCCACGTTCGAAAATGCTAATCTGACGTTTTTTTGTAGCTCTCTATTTCCTTTACGTCATTCTCAAATTGTCAGATTAGTGGAATATACACTGTTTAGCATGTAATTAACTCACCCTATCTTAATCTGACGTGCTCGAGAATTTCTAATGGATATATTTTTGTTTTTTTATGATCGGCCCTGTATATGGAGCTCATATTTGGTGGAGGTACCTACTTAACCGAGTACAAGGTATCCTTCGGTATATTAATCTGCCGCGCTGTAGTAAATTCCGAATTCACCTCTTGGGCTCCCTTACCATTATTTATTTAAAAAAATTCTTTTGTTATTTAGGACCCGCTTTAGTAAAAAAGTAATACCTAAGTGGAATTTACATCGATAGGTACTCAAGCTGCTTGTTTTAAATGGACACTATATCTGTACAATACTACAAGGCTGTCCATTAACTCCACCGACAAACCATGTAGGTCTGGAGCTAGGCTTAACAAATAAACACTAAATGCTTGAATGATGTTCGTCCGAGCAGAGTAAACCTCTACGAACAGTCAGGTTTGCGTGTAGAAGTTTACTCTGCTGGAACGAACAAACACATCCAACATCACTTTTGATCAACCAAGTACCCATTGTCTGGTGCGAACGAAGATCTTGTGTGGCCAATGTAATTCAATACCCGGCGGGGCATGCAGCGCAGAGAGTAGTTGTTTATGGTCCTCATGATCGTTCCCTAGAAGAGCCACTAGTAATTAGTGGTCTCTGGTACTTGGGTAAGAGCTTTTGCTCTTTTTCAGCTTAAAAATAAATTTTTGAATGTAAAAACCGTGTTTAATTGACAAAACTTTTATCGTTTACCGGCTGTTTAAAATATCATATAAGGTTTTAAGTACAAGCAAAAAAGTAAATTTTTGCTATTAAACGCTATTTTAATGGTCATATTTCCAAAACTATAAAAGAATAGACATGTTAATTTGATATTTTTGTAACGCTGTTTGAATTTTTTTATTGGTGATTTAATATTCAATTTAAAACAATCATACGTTTTGTTGTACTTGTATATCTTAAGAAATAATAGTATTTTGATAACAAATACATATACTACAAACATCGACCTAACACAACGGCATTTTTGTTTGTTTTATATGTTGAATAATAAAAAGTTACTGGGATGTAAATGTATTACGTTAAAAATGGAAATTAAAAATTATTTTTAAGATTTAGGAAGCTATATTTTCGAGACTAGTAAACATAGGTATATAAAATGTGATATAATTTAAAGCTCTTTACAAGATATTTTTATTAGTGATAAAATATACAGGATGTTCTATTTAAAAATCATACTCTTTGTCGTACCCTGTATATATTAAAAAGGTAATAAAAATCTGATTTCTGATTAGAAAACGGCAGACTTAAGTTAATAAATTAATTAATTTATTTATTTTGTACGATAAAAATTAAGAAAGTTAAGGAGGGTAAATTTATAACTTGGCACCGGATACATGGTTGTAAATAAAAGATATTGTTTTAAAAATATTATTAAAATACATTTTTATTTTAGGTAAAGTTTCAATGGTTATTGATTCCTTATGGTATGAACCTAATTCAACTTCATCCAAAGATGTAGAAGCGGCTGAACGCATTCTTCAATGGACGGTAAATTTTAAGAAAACCTGTGTGTTATATCACATAATATGAACAATTTAAATAAAGTAATATAAAAAAAACCTATAATAAGTAAATCATATCTTATCAGATTTCATTTCGACAATTATTTACAAAACAGAATCACACAGATTATTGAAATTTTTATCCGCAAGATTTTTGAGACGCTAATCACAAATCTGGAAAATTGGAAACGTTACATTTTCGAGATATCTATCATTAAATATAAAAATTTTAATAATTATATTTTTACTTCTAGTGCATTTTAAAGAAAACGAGCCACTATGAAAAAAGCTTGAAACATGTCAATTTTTATTTTTAGGACACATTTTATTGTCAAACTTTACTTCTTCGGGGTTATCCCTTTCCCTTATCTAACACAACCGTCAAAAAATTCAAAAAAAAAAGAAGGGTCAAGTGATACCTTATCTTGAAGAGTTTCAGTTCAATCTGGTATGTAGGTATATCATATAAATGTGCATTGTTTTACGAAGTTAGCTGTTTTAAAGAACTTCTGATTAAGCCGGAAAGTTAAAAATTTTCTTATTTTAGATGAGACACCCGGTATATTTTTACCAATTTAAATAGAAAATGACATTTTGAGTACAATGACATTGCATTTGCGTTCATGGCGCTCTAGATTAAAACTAAAAAAATTGAAGGTAAGTTGTCAAAAAGCAGCAAATTATGTGCTAATGTACTGGAAATGTGATTTTCTATTAAAATTAATAAACATAAATCAATTACCTTATTTAAAATACAGTGGAACCTCTATAACTTAAAACTCAAGGGACCGACAATTTATTTCGAGTTAAAGATATTTCGACTTTTAGAATATGATAGGTAACTATAGCAAAAAAGCAAGGGACAGCAATAAACCTCTTATAGAAAAGGTATTTCTTGATCCCTGCTCGCCATTTAAACTTTTTGACGTTTGTGGTGGTTAAGAAAGGGGATAACCCTAAACAAGTGAATTTTGACACAAAAATGTGTTTCCGTAAAAATACAAAAATTACGTTTATCAGGATTTTTATAAGCCTATAAAAACGAAATTATACTAGGTGGCTCATTTTAACTGACATGCACTTTAAATTCCCTCCTGTTTTTCACCAAGTTCTTAATATGCCACTAATTGGCAAACACTAAACCTTTAAAAACCGAACTGCCGCAACTATGCATACAAAAATTCACATATTTATTCCTTTAAACTGCCACAGTTGCCTTAATTTAAAGTGATGTTGTATAAATTATTGTGTGCCATTTTAGAAAAATATAGTGAAAATAAGAATATTTTTTAAATTTGATGATGGCTATCTCAAATACAAGACGATTTTAAAAAGAAGCGCTTAAAAAAAAGACCTGCCAAAATTCTGGTTTGTAAATAATTAGATAATTTAGGGTCATTTTCTGTCTAAACCGGAAAAAATAGAAAAGGCTGATTTGTGTGGTAAGTAAATCTACGTACCGAATTTTATTTTAATATTTTAAACAATAACAAAAAGAGGTAAGCCACTACAAACCCCGTTATTTGGGGTAAATTCATTCAAAAACTACCGAATCGATTTTAAAAAACTAAAAACCCTTAAAGAAATGGTGATTGCTTGATCCCTGCTCCCCATTTAAACTTTTTTGACGTTTGTGGTGGTTAAGGAAGGGGACAAACCTAAACAAGTGAATTTTGACACAAAAATGTGTTTCCGTAAAAATACAAAAATTACGTTTATCAGGATTTTTATAAGCCTATATAAAACGAAATTATACTAGGTGGCTCATTTTAACTGACATGCACTTTAAATTCCCTCCTGTTTTTCACCAAGTTCTTAATATGCCACTAATTGGCAAACACTAAACCTTTAAACACCGAACTGCCGCAACTATGCATACAAAAATTCACATATTTATTCCTTTAAACTGCCACAGTTGCCTTAATTTAAAGTGATGTTGTATAAATTATTGTGTGCCAATTTAGAAAAATATAGTGAAAATAAGAATATTTTTTAAATTTGATGATGGCTATCTCAAATACAAGACGATTTTAAAAAGAAGCGCTTAAAAAAAAGACCATCGGCAAAATTCTGGTTTGTAAATAATTAGATACTTTTATTTTCAAACAAAAATTATAAAGAACGTATCATAGGCCTTAAGCCATGTACAATTAAGTTAGCAAATTTTCGGTGTCAAACGATTGGATTTAATTCCTTTTCTCCACATTTTTCCTGAAATTGGAAGATTTTTTGTAATAATGCCATAATTTGCATTTTTGAGGAAATGCTCGCGAAATTATTTAAACCGCTGCATAGTCCGATGACGTAGTTGGAGTGTGCCTACGTCACAAAAGATACAAGCTACGACATCCCATTTCTACTGCTTGTTCCTATGTTGGCATATTTATTTAACGTGACGCTTTTCACATAAGCATTGGCAACATTGTAAAGTTGATTGAACTCGCAAATGGTGGAATACATTTAATCAACTTTAAAAATTATTTACAAAAAAATATTGTAATTTTGTTAAAATTGTATTTCCGGTTTGGTGACGTATTTAACTATTAATTAAAATAGTTTTTTGTAAAAAATTGTAAAATTTTGGCCAAGAACCTACTAAATAGGGATAAAGTAGGCATCTATTTAAAATATTTAAATAATATATTTGGTATAGGGTAGTAGAGTAGTGTTTGGTTTAAACCTAAAAGATAAACATTCGTTTTATTTTTGTACAGAATAATGATTTACTTTTTCACCCCATGTTTATACAACAAACTCTCTCTCTCTTCTATTTTAAGGAAAAAATCACCTCTCGAATTTTTTCACATTTGTTGAAACATTCTGCATACGATTAAAAAAGTAAAATTTGCTTATTTAGTATTTTTTATATATTTTTAGTATGGTTGGTTTGCAAACCCCATTGTTAACGGTGACTACCCAGAGGTAATGAGGCAAAGAATCGACGAACGTAGTCGCCTGCAAAATCTGCCCCAATCACGTCTGCCATATTTTACAGAAGAAGAAAAAGCAGAATTAAAAGGTAAATTAAAAATATGATTAATTAGGTTAACTTTAAAGAACAAAATAGTAATTTATGTAGCAAGTGTATAAAGTGTTACTTTTTTTATGAATATAAGAGTGGGGCAATCTCATAAGTAAGAAAAAGACACTTTAGGCATGTATTGGATATTATATTTTTCTACGACCGTATACAAATTATCTAAATTACATTTTTACGTATTTTATTTAAATACGTATTATTGAATTTTAATTTTTTTGTAGCACGGTCATTGTTTAGTAAAAAGTCATAGCCTCCTTTTTTGTAAGATAAAATTATCCTGTTCATAATTCTGCATATATTTATTTAGGAACATTAAGAAAATTGTATGTAGGTACATACTTTTTTAAAAAATAGTACCAAAACAGTATACATTTTTTTTCAATTTCTGAGCTATCCAAATTTATTATATTATCAGTAATAATTTTCGATAATTTCCTTAAATTTATTCAAAAACTGTCGAATTTTAAATAGAGTAACACATGAAGTAAAAGAAATTATGGCGAAATCAAAGGTAACCGGACCTTCAGTTCAGTTGATGTCGCGTTTGCTGTTACATTGCATAAACTCATAGTTTATTAAATAATTGAGGTAGGCATGGAAATAAAACACTAATTTAAAGTGTAAAGAAAAGCGTCAAAAAAAGTTTTTTTTTACCACTTGATGTAGTGTAATAAAGTTGAGTACTTTACCTTCATGTTAGCGATTTAAAAATACCATTTCTTAAACAGGCGTAAAAAAAGTTATTTATAGCTGCTATGGTGTTCAACAGAAATATGATATTTAAAATTGTGTAGAATAAGTGGCCTCTTACAAAAAATAATCGATTGGGACATTTAGCACAGATTATTTTTTAAATATAACTTCGACAATATGCTGTTTTAAATAAAATGATTGTTATTAATAAAACATATATTTTATTTAAAATCCAAATAGTAAAGCTCCTTTGGAGCACTTTTTATTTAAGTAAGTTTTGAGAGACAATAAAGAAGTACTATAGAAGTTCAATTTTATCAAACTTTACCCAAAACTGTAAAAGTGGCTATTAATAAAATGTTTAAAAGAAAACATTTTTACTACAGGAAGTATGTATCATTGTATAATAAATTAACTAATTTTCAGGCAGCTATGATTATCTTGCTATCAATATGTACAGTACGTTTTTGGCAGCCTGGGAAGAAGATGTATCAGTAGATACAATGAGTATTGACGCTGATATTTCAGTAAATAACTGGTCGCCAGATGACTGGGAAGCAACTGTGTCTTGGTGGTTTAAGGTATCTTTTAAACTCTAGGACATAATGCGAACAGTGTGTGCTCTGGGAAATGGCGTTCCTCAAAAGCCGTAGTATTCTTGATGCCATACAGATAAATTCATTTAAACAAAATATTATTTGGCTTTTCTCCAGAATAAAATTTAAATGTTTATTTAACATTTTATAAAAATTAAAACTTTTATACATTATGTAGAACTATTTTGCTCTTACACAATATAATAAAAGTTATTATTACTTTTAAAGAAATAAAATAATGAAATATTTAATTTTAGGTTACTTACAATACAAAGGTTTCAATCTATAAACAAAAGTTCATTAGCACTCGGTTAAAATTATTTTAATCTAATAAAATAAAATCTTAACAAGACGCCAGACGAGAACTCGGCCAATGGTTGCGTCTCAAAAATGTGGTAAATAGTTTACCAAAAATGTGGTAAACAGTTTACCCAAAAACTTTTGATAAACTTGTTAGAAAACTGAAAAAATTTATAAAAATAAAATGTCTGATGGACACTTTAGAGTTTGACATTACTTTTGGAAAAATTAACTCTGGTAAAAGATACACCTATTAGGTATCTTATCTGGTAAAATGGCGTCTTGTTAAGATTTTATTTTATTGGATTAAAATAATTTCAACCGAGTGCTAATGAACCTTTGTTTATAGATTGAAACCTTTGTATTGTAAGTAACCTAATATTAAATATTTCATTATTTTATTTCTTTTAAAGTAATAATAACTTTTATTATATTGTGTAAGAGCAGAATAGTTTTACATAATGTATAAAAGTTTTTATTTTCATAAAATGATAAATAAACTTTTTAATTATATTCTGGAGAAAAGCCAAATAATATTTTGTTTAAATTTAATCTCCCAGAAAACAAATAAAGCATAAGAGACAAATTCATCTAATTACTAATATTTTGCTTACAAAAAGATTTTTTGTTTTTGCTCATTGCCATGTGGTAGACAATCATTTTTTTATAGATATTTTTACGGCTTATGTTCAGGAGAATTAGCCAGTATATTTTTTCCTTTACAGCGTCTAACAGAGACACGTAATAAAAGTCAACGTTTTTATAACATGGTCTCTTTGTTAGTAGTTTATTACTTTTTGGTTCCTTTTGTATTTTAATTTTTAAGAAATTATTGGTAACTTATAAGCATATAACTTAAATAAAATTAGGGTTGTAACTTAGCAGTTCAAGAAATAGATGCTAAATGCACTTTGTCTATTAGGCAACATCATTTGAAATGGTAATAGATTATCAGAAATTTAGTATTTGCTGTTCATACGAACTAAGAATATTATAGTAATATAAGTTTATATTAAGGTATATAATAAGGGGTGATTCATTTGGAGGTACTTTTAAATAAAAATTATAAATAAATAAAAAAATTATTAAGTAATATTCATTTTCATACGGAAGAACAATAACTTACGTTTATTTTTAAAATATTATGGCTTTTAACGTGCGCTTCACACTGCGCCTAACATGGTCTGTCTTAAGGTCCAAATCAATTCGTCAAAATCATTCATCACGTACACTCTCGCAGCTACTGCCGCTATATTTTCTGCACTTTGTGCTGGATGTGGCTCATTTGGTCAAGAATTATTATTGAATACTGAAAATTGAAGTTCAAATTTTTGTGATGGTACTGTGAATAGTCAGCTCAGTACGCCGATTAGCGTGACCATAAGTTGCCCGAAGCGCTCGAAACACTTTCTCGGAGAATGCTAATTTTCATAATACAGTTGAACGTTGTGCCGGGCGCAAAGTCTTTCCAGGATAAATTGCCAATCAGTACTGAACACAAATACCATAACAGTTTAAAATTAAGACCCTCTCATATATCCAAAAATACCTACTAGAAAAAGTAAAATACCTCTAAATGAATCACCCCTTATACCATATAATAATGTGAAATTACACTACACCCAACAAAGTAAGCTTAACAAAAATGTTTGGCTATTTTAAAAATAATTTGCTAAACATGTACTACTAAAAAACTGTAATTTCTATTTTTAAAGTTAGTAACCTAAATGTTTTTTTGTATGTCAGGTTAAGTGCTATTCTGGTATTCCAACCAAAATAACTTTCTAATTAAACTTTACATATCACATTTTTAAAGGTTGTACCATGGGGAGCCCGCAAATTGACAACTTGGGTCCGTGATAGGTTTGGTGATGAAAAAGGAATTCTAATTACAGAAAATGGATATCATGATGATGGTAATAACTTAAATGACCTTGACACTAGGGGACGTTATCACAAGGTAAACTAAGAGTTTATTTATTTTCAACTTAAAAAGATATAATAAAAATACGAGTATTTTTTTAACCAAAGAACTCACTTGTATTATAGCATTACCAACTTAAAGTATTTCCTTCAGTTAACCAATAGTGTTTGTGACAAAAGCAATTATATTTATTTACTGTTTGATTTCTTTATTTTCTTTCTACAAAAAATAGGTTACCTACATACCATTTTTTAATAGCTTTCTTGTACTGTTCTACAAAAAATCCTGTTCAGAAACTTATAACCAACAATTTAATACGTAAAGCAGCGTCCAGTGCAGCGCATACGTGAACGAAATTCACGTCGTTTCAAGGGCTTGGCAAATGATTCGCCGGTGATTCAGAGCTTGTAGGTTTTATGGCGTCAAAGAAGCGCGCAAAGAGGTTGGTTAGTTTGGACGAATGTTTGTCGAATTATTGCAAGTCTAGACGCGGCTTAATAAAAACTTCATTTAGTTAATAATAACAACAGATACCAATGTAAGTTTACTTACAAAAACTATGTTAATAAGTTGCTGGTAAAAAAATATAATTTTTTGTTGCAGCTGTACCTAAGTAACATAAATGATGCTATATATAAAGATGGGGTAAATGTTACTGGATATATGGCCTGGTGCTTATACAATGACGTAGAATGGTATGGAGGATGGACGTAAGTATATTTTTTATGTTTTATAACAAGCAACTAACTAAAAACAGTACGATGGTTTTGAAGATTTTAAGAGGTCCCGACTTGGTTATTCCATGATATTGTAGGCAGTGCAGCTAGGAAAGGGTGGGCCCAGGGGCAAAAATTAAGTAGGGCTCTCAAATAAGTATTTAAAATTCCGATGTACAGGGTGTTTCATTTTGGATGGTTTTACAGGGAATGTTGAAAACCGTAATAAATATCAAAATTCTAATAAGAGTCTCCATCTATTTTTTGAGAAAACAACTGTAGTGAAAAGAATTTAATGCTATTACGATCTATCTCGGAGCTACAGTGTAATTTTTATATAGCCCATTTTTACAACTTTTTTTAACTCATTTGCTATTAAAGCTATGAAAAAACTCTACAAACTTAACAAACAACTTAACAAAAAAATAAGTGTATTTTTTTGGTTAAAATATTATGGTGTTATTAGTTCTTTTTAAGTTGGACAGTTTTTGAGAAAATTACCAACTTACGTTTTTTCTTATGGTACACTCTGTATATTTTTATGTGTTTTATGCTTTCTTTAAGCTTTCCAAACATATACAGGGTGTCCAGTAACTCAACCGACAAACTTTAAGGGCTTCTTTAATTCTACAATGAAAATTAGGGAAAAAAATATATGAACATATGTATGTCTTAAACGTCTTAGTTTTTAAATTACGGGGTGCTTAAATTTTAAAAATATATTTTTTTATAACTTTTTTACCCATTCAGATATTTTTAAAATATTTGAAAATATTTGAATTGAATCCGCACCAGAAGAAATTTTTGGCATACAAGAAAAAGCATTTACTAGTGTTGTCCATGAGGGTTTAAGGTAAATATTTTTTAAGAAAAAAATGGTACGCTACTGCAATTAACTAAAATAAGTTTAATTTCATATTTTACCAAAAATCAAAATTTTCCGTAAACTGGATATATTTTTTTAAATCAACTTACTAAAGCTTTAAAAAATATTGCTCCATTATAGAAAAGCAATATTACAAAAACATATGGTATACTTACTAAATGGAAATAAAATAAGTACAAAAACAACTAAAAATTAAAAATTACAATACATTTCTAAAATAAAGTTTTCTATATTATGTTTTTATTTTATTTAAATTTAGTAAATAATAAACCATTTTTTTGTAATAGTGCTTTTTATAATAAAGTAATATGTTTAAAACTCGTCTATTATTATTGATGTGCTATTAATTAGTAGTATAATGCAAGTTGTCAAACTATTAAAAAATACACATTATGTATTTTTTAAAGCACAAGTAAGTTAATTAAAATAAGTTAAAAATATAAAATTTATTTTTTAATAAAATAATAAACTGGGGCAGTTAAACAAAAAAAAAAAGCAAAACAATTGTTTTGTTTTTCCTCTATCATGGCTTTTCATAAAAAAGGTAAATTTGGAAAATAGTAATTTTCGGTAAAATTTAAACAAAAACATAGGTAGAAGTATATATTTTGGAAAGCTTAAGAAAAACCCAATAAATATAAATATACATACCATAAAAAACGTAAGTTATGTAATTTTATTAAAAACGGCCCAACATAAAAACAAGTTATTACCTCATAATATTCTACAAAAAAACCACACAATTATCGTATTTAAAGGTTTTTTTTATAATTTTAATAACAAACGAATTAAAGATACTTGTAAAAATGGAAAAAATCTGAAAATCACCCTGTACTCCAAAATGGTTCTCAATAGCCATGAACTGGTTTTCCTACAGCAATTAAAAAAAAAAAAATAAAATAAATAAATTAAAAGTCCTATTAGAATTTTGATATTCCTTACGGTTTTCGAGATTACCATTGAAAATAAAACACCATGTACTTTAAAAAAGTTTCACTTCCTTAAAATAAAGCATACCATACGTACGCCGCAAATGCTCGGTGGTAAAAAGTACAGCAGGGGCCCAACTACTCTATTTAAAGTCGTTTGTACCTAATTCGAGCTGATTAAAAAAAACCAAGAGACTTTTTACCTTTTTTTCTGACTTACTTATTTTTAACCTGTGAGACAAGTTTTCACTATTCCAATTTATACTTTGGAAGTGAGACTCCGAGGGGCCTTCTAAGCTTGAGAAGCCTCGAGGCACAGCCCCGGCTAGCCTCATAGTAGTTACGCCACTGATTGTAGGTGGTAAGTGAAAGTGCACCATAATTATGGGCATAATTTTATATAATATGATACACAATCTTTTAGTACCTAAGACGAGGTAAATGCGCAAAATTGTGTTGTTGTTTGAAAAAAAGACAGTTTAAATGTTGGTCCAAAGAATTAAATTTGTAAACGGGCAGTAAATTGTTTCTTAATAATTGTCGAATTTTTATACATTTTTTTTTACATTTAATACATATGGGAAAAAAGACAAAATTAGGGAAATAAAATTATTTTGTGGTGGAAAAAATTCAATATTAAAATTGAAAAGTTAATTTTTTTAAACAAATGATAATTGATAACAAAGAAGTACGAATGTTAACGTATACAGCATGTCTTTGAAGTTTTACCACTGGGATTTTTTTAAAATTATTAACTCTACAAAAAGTGCATTTTCATCAAAAGTCGCTTGGCAATAAAATAAATTTTCACAAGAATATTTGTATGTTGGATTATTTAAAAATGTTATTTTTCTTTAAATAATAGCAATACATTTAAAAAAAAGTAATTTTTTCTATTTTTTCGTTTGTCTATCTGATTGCATACTTTTATGCCAACATTTAGAAAATATATTAGTCCTTAACTTTGTTTATGACAGCTGACGAAAAAAATATTTTAAAATAAGTAAGGCGTTTTTGACTCTCCTGAGTCAATACTCATATTTAGTTAGGAGTTAATATTCCAAGAAAAAATGACTGCACAACTTCTTTGACGAGCCCTTTATATTTTTAGAGTATCCTTTGATGACGTAAATTATAATTACTAACAGTTATTTTATTAATTTTTTTGATATATCTGTAGTATAAACGATAGTTACGAGATAGGATCTGTCAAATTTTGACATTTGTGACATACTGACAAGAGTAAAAAAAAAAAATAATGTTTTGTTTTTATTTAAGTTTTGCCCAGGGCTGTATAGTTCTTTTTAAAATATTTTAAATTTTTTCATTTATGGATGTTTTATATGAATAAATAAACACTTTTAAGTCTAAAATGCTATTCAATAATTTCTCTTGGTCAGTTTTTTTATATTTGTTTTAAAACACAACACGACTGTTAGTTTAAAAATATAGTCGATGGCTTTTATTGATTTGGAAACCTTTTTGTAAAACCATCCCGTACATCAAACATAAAAATATTTTTGTGAAGATTTTTTCTACCTAATAGGACTTTTTAGGATGAGGTACTTCCTTTCGAAAAGTTAATAATTATAAAGTCATTTGCTAAGAACTTCCGAAGACACGCTGTATACACATTTTAATCTCAATCTCTATTCAAGTAAAATAATAAATATTTTAGATTTAATCTTGGACACCACCATGTTGATTTTAACAGCCCAAACCGAACCAGAACTCCAAAGCAGTCAGCTGATTATTACAGGAAAGTTGTGACCACTGGATGTTTAGTAGATACATGTAAACCGAGTCCAAAGAACTTTCTTAAAATCTAGAAAAATATAAAAATAAAGACAAATTATTTTTAACAAGTAGAAAGTTTTTTTTTCTGCCCTTTCGGGGTCATCCCACCCAGGCCCGACGACCGCCCCCTAGGTGGTGCACTGCAGCCTGAAGGCTTATTGTACCTTGACCCCTACTCCTTCCCATTCACACACCATTCATTTCATACTTGGATGGTTGTTGCTCGGTCCGTTCGTCACCCCCGAGCAGAACACCGCGTGCCGTTGCCCAAAACCCGCCGGTCACCCATCCAAGTTATGGGCGCGCACTTCACTGCTTAACTCTGGAGATCGACGCTGCCGAGACAACCGGAGCAGCCGCAAGCGCGCCCAAGTTTTATTTTACTTTTTTTATTTGGTTCTAAACTGGTATTCATTTATTTATTATATTCCCAACAAACACGAATAATAATATAGTTATGGGTGCCAATGTGGTTCTTTCAGTTCTATGGTGCCAATGTATTAAAAATTATTCTCCTAATTTTTTTGAAGAATCATGTTCAGAATAAAATGGTGATTACAACGATCCATGATGCCAGCTTGTATCCTAGTCAGCAATTGTTTAAACAATTATGACGAATTGTTTTTTTGCAACAAATAATAGTTTTTTTTAAAACTATTTTTCTACCGAAAACGATTTTGTGCATTTTTTCAAAAATTAATATTTATCAAGTTATAATTATTTAAATAATTGGAAATAAGCAATGAGGCCTAACTTTAACTTGTAAATAACGTATGACAATATGAAAAATTTATATGATATAATTATATTTTCTGTAATCCTCAAAATTTTGTTAAGTAATCCTTGAACTTTTGTAAAGAAAACGATTTTAGAATTTTGAATCCCTTTATTATTTTTTTATTTCTTAACAAAATGTATATTCCAGCTCCGGTGATCTTTTTTAAGTATCTTCTCTTGCGCTCATACTTATAATTGCTCCGCTGTGCTGTAGCCATAAATATAAAAATTGCCACATCTATGCTTTTAAATTTTACTTGACTTTAAATATACTGTACTGTACTAATTTTTATTTTTGGTAATAAAAGAAAATATTTATTTATAAAATATGCAACTTTTTTTTACCATACTCATTATTTAAAATGTCCTTTTTTTTCTTTTTTTAATGTTTCAAAAAACTTTGCAGTTTTATTAATTTATTATTTATTATTATTTTATTGATCTACTAGAAATTTCTTGTAGTTCGGATTCATTTTATTTGCATATATTAATGGCTTCTTCACTAACTTATACTTGCAAATTATTCGCAGTATAAGGCATTAGATTTAATAAATTTTAGTTATAGATATGAGGTATAAGTTTGTTACCTTTGTATAAGTCGAAAAAATCAATACCAAACGACCTTATAAAAATCATGCAACTGTAAATAAAATTAATGTAAAAAATGATTGTGATTTTAATTTACATATGTACAAATACGTTATCATCATATGCTGTTTATTATTATTAAATATTACAATCAATTAACTTCTTCATTTATTTAATTTTAAGAAATTAAAAAGTTATACATACTTAAGAACGTCAGAGCTAAAAAACTTACTTTGACAAATAAGAAAATCAAAAAAATCTAAGAATTTAAAATTGTCAAATTGCTTACTCTACAATTGTTACAAAAGTTCGAGGATTCCATAAAAAATAAATCCTAAAATTTGTGAAATTTTTTCTATTGTCATACAATTTACATGTTACAGTTATGCCTAAATGCTCATTTTTCTACGTATTTTACAATTTTTTTAAATTAAATTGCGTACATTTACTTTTAATCGTTTTTAATTACGGTGAATGCGCCAGCTTGCCTCGTTTTAAGTAGACTTTTTCCAATTAATTTGATAAAAGTAAAATACATAGAAAAACGGATCTCCAAATCACGAATCGTGTTCAAAAAGAAGGAGGAATATGGCAAAAATGAGGTTAGTTCAGACACCAACCCTAATGATGGACATCTCGGAAACGAAACGTTTCGAACTAAAAATTCTTTAAAAACCCCCTATACCAAATTTGGTCAAAATCGGAGTTGCGGCCGGCGCCGGCGTCTACATAATTACAAAGTTTGATACCTTCAAATCATGGCGTCCCTATTGATTTTAAAACCAAACTATATAAGACCATTTTAAAGACAATACTAACATAAAACTACACACTTAATTTCGTTATTTTCCAATAAACCAATTACAAGTTATTAAAGAAAAACTATTTTAAAATCGATTCCTACTTGATACATACCGTAATGAATTCATCAGTAATAAATAAAATATGATGTAAATTTTTAAAATTTTACATTTTTTTAACATATATAACCCTTAATTGGCCTATTAAAAAATAACGAAATTTAGCGCGTGAGCTTATTCTATCAACGTCCTCAAAAAATTTTATACAATTTTGTTGTAAAATCAATAAAGGAGCTATTAAAGGGTGGTCTTGTATAATAAAGAAATAAAATAGGTATTTTTATACTTTATCTAAAACTAAATCCGTTGCACGTCACTAACCTGCAAATTTGCCCTATTGCCAAGTTGTTATAAGAATCTGAGTTTTGTTGAAAAGAACAAAGCATTTTTGGTTAGTTCTGGTTAGTTAATAGAATTTGTTGATTTTAGTTAATGTCATAATTTTCATTATAAAAATGAAGTAATAACTAATAACAATAGGTTATTCTGTTAAAAATGGTACTACAAAACCTGTAAAAAAATAAACATTTTTTCTATGAAACTAAAAATAATGTTGCAGCATTGTGGAGGGTCCCAAAATCTTCAATAATTGAAGCTAAGGAATGCATAAAATAAGAGGAAGTCTATGTTGAACCGACAAACAAAATATTTAATACAACCCTTTTTAATCAAAATGTTGTTTTTTTCGAAATCGAATAGGTGTACTTTTTTAGCTAAGGGCTTAAGATACTTAAAAATTATATTTTTATTTCTTGAGTATACAAGGGTAAAAATATTTAGTACTATTGTGTAAGGGTTAGTCCACCTCCTAACAAAGACAATTGTTTTACAAAGATACCATTGTAGAAAGTCCTAATTAGTATTTATCATATAAAAATAATTTCATTATACCAAGTGATATAAAGTTATTTAGGGAAAATCGATTTTTAGTGGTGTCCTATAAGGGCAGATATCTCGTTATATTCTTAACTGGTACATATAGCACATTATTTTGTTTAGAAGCTTAGGCATTTCACGCCTAAACAACACTTTTGTTATTATGCCATCTATATCTACTGATTTCATTAGTTCATACGTATAGAATTGGTTCTCGATGGCTTTTATGTCCGCATAATACGTCGGCCCAAAAATAAAAGAATAAAAAAATACGATCTTTACAAATTGGGTCAGAAGCTGAATGTGTGTAGACAATAGCTTTATCATTGAAATTTAGTAAATTCGCTTTTAGTTTCAGTGTTAATAAAAAAGGTTCTGCCATAACTAACTGAGTCGATGTCGCCTTAGATCTTCAGGTCCATTTTATTAACTTTCGATCGCTGACAAAATTGGTTACTTTTGAATTATTATTAAACAAAACTTAGCCCCTGTCCATGTACACAAAAAGCTTAAGATTTAAAATGTCTGTTTAAACACAATTATTTATCAACAGTGTAAGTAAACCGTACAAGGTGCCTTAAAAAGATAATTATCATTGTTTTTTTTTATATTAAATACCCTGTATATCTACAAATTTTGAGTTTATTAAATGACACATATAAAAATGTATAGTATAACTAAGGATTAACAAATATTGCTGGATTAAAAAAATAAAAAGCTTACCACAAAATTAACCAAAGTTTTTTATGTGCATGTGCTTAAGGTGCGTAAAAAGTGGTTTAATTTTTGTCCAAATTTTTTTATAAATTGTAACCTCAATAAGTGACACCTTAGTATAAAAAAGAGATCAAAGACGTAAACCTGTATGGCTAACTTTCAAAAAGTTGTATTAAATTTTATTATTCAGACCAGGTTTTCAAAAACAGCGGGAGTTTGTAGTTAGTGCATTCATGGAATGGCGTAAAATACACAGGTATTCGACTTGAAGCGCCGCGCCCGCTTCAAAACAGCAGGAGTTTTCTGCGCTTGCATAATCTTGGCCGTGCGTTGAGAAACACTACTTTTAAATCTGAACAGTTTTAGTAAATATTTTTATTTTATTTAATTTAAAAAGTTAAAGATTTTTTCTTGCAAAGAGCTTGCAAAATTTTAAAAATATGTAGAAGGTATTCTTAAGACGAAGAAAATGGCATATTTTTATACTTTTTTCTTGTATTTTTAAGGGATTGAAGACGAGCCAATGGATGTATTTTAGCTCGGTGAATTTGAAAATAGTAATAAAAAAACAATTGCTCTAAAAACAAAACATATGCACATAAATATTGCGTTTTTAAATGGAACATCTTATTTCTTATAACATATTTGGATTCATATGGTCAATTCTATGTGTGTTTGTAGTAGCCCCTATATCGGTGACTGGCCGATAACCTAAATACATTTTGACATATGTCATGTGAACAGCGGTATGGCGGAAAATTAAAAAAAAACAAGTTAAAATTACGAAAAGTGGGTTAGGTCACAAAATATCAAAAAAACTATATAAGTTAAAATGCTTCGAATTTATTTCTCCCGAATATAATGTTTAAAACATGTTTTTGAAAAAAAATAAATTCACCATTATTTTTAAATATATTTTTAACAAAGTTTAAATGTACTATTTTATTTACCAAACTAGGTTTATTTAAATAAACTTCAATGGTTTAATTTAAAATTAGACATAATTTTTAGTTTTTTTTCATAACTAGAGCTAATCAATTTAAAAATAGGTTTTCGCCTGTACATCCGATGTTTCAATGGTTTATTTTTAAATATCCTTTTAATATTTTACCAAGCCAATACGTTAAAATATTTGGAAATAGTAAAATTTATTGATCCTATCCATCATTTTTATTCATAACTGAGGACGAGTTTTTACATTTTGTGCAAAAACTTAAAAATTACCCCTCAATTTATTAATTTATTTTAATGCCATTTATATTTTTTTAAGCAATTTTACCCTGGCAAAAATAAAAATACAAGTTAGAATTTAAAATGGATGCTCTAGTAGGCTCTGGAGGCAAATGAAAAAACAGGTTAAATATCTTTCCATGCACACAAAAATTTTAAAGTCAAGTCGACAATTAATTTTCTTTATTTTTGCATTCCCCAAGTAATAGTGCAATTCGGTCAATCAGCTGATAAAACTGGGTGCCTAGATCAAAAGTGTCGAAAATATTTACCATATTTACAGAAATATACGATTTTGGGTTTGTGTATCGGCTAGAAGCAAAAGAACTTTTAGAAAACAAGGCAATATCTTTCAGACAAAGTATTAGGCTTCATAGTCAAAAAACTTAACTAAAAACAAAGAATAGTTAGTAGCTAACGTTCCGCGTAATATTATATAAAGTGACAAAACGTTCTTGAATATTTACACTTACACTGCAGGCATAACAAATCCGACTTTGCACCTTCTGCTTCATGGCAGAATTGTTTACAGAATCTATGATGACAACCATCAAAACACTTAGCACAAATTGTAGACTAAATATTCTCGTATTTTTTTATTGCACTTTACTCAATAAATTATAAAAGTTATTTAAAAAACACAATATTTCCTGCCACAACAACAAGAAAAACTTGACTATCAATTGTGTATGAACTCTTATACTAGTTTAAAATTATGTCGATGGATTTTATTAAAATTTGGACACGGTGACGACTCATCAATTCTTGAGTGATTGCTGTCATTACTCGCAAGAAGAATAATACAGGGCCGGATCTAGGGGCTACTTTTTAAAACAGTGCATTCGTTGTCGTTGCAATAGTAAGTGACTTTGATTAGAAAACATATTGTACGTTTAATCTAAGCAGTAAACATCGGAAAATAAAATAACAATAAAATAATCAAAGACACATTAGAAAATATTCCGATTTTTAACGTTTTAATAGGAGCCTGCATAGGGCAATTTAAACTGCAGGGCCAGTAAATTTTAATTTAATCACATTAGCCATAAAGCAAAAAAAACAAATACATCTTTTAATGTCATATTTTTGACAGCTTAATTAAAATTGGTAAATTTCAGTTTTAAAAAATAGCATTGGCTCACCTTAATATTGTTCTAATAAGGTCACTTACTATTGCAACGACAACAAATGCACTGTTTTAAAAAGTAGCCCCTAGATCCGGCCCTGCATTATTCTTCTTGCGAGTAATGACAGCAATCACTCAAGAATTGATGAGTCGTCCATATCATACATTTGTTTTTTTAAAGAAAAAAAGAAAATAAATCATTTAAAAAAAGTAGTGATGAGACGTCTTGGAGACCAAAGGATTATTTGAAAAAACATGTTAATCCGTACAGCAGAAGTCTCTTACGAAGTGTCTGAATATTAAAATTGTAATAGCTTTATTCTCTTACATCTTAGACCACACATTTTAAAATATTTGCATAGGTATATAGTATTATGCTCGTACTTATTACTTCATTGTCATCTAGAAAGATAAAAGACAATTATGCCTCCTGTTTGCATACATGTTGTAACACAATCTTAAATGTTACGTTGATAGTTTAACACAACTTTACTAACGAATTGTTACGATGTTACTACAGTTAATAAATAGTAAAGCATGACATTAAGGCTGTATATACTTTTTTAAATGGCTGTGTTGCGTATTATCGTAAAGTAAAAATATTTTTATAAAACAACAGGAGATATTTGTAAAATTATTGTTATTTTCATATTTTCGTCATATGCAACAAAAAAAATTATAGACATAAAATAAAAAGACAACACACCGTTTTTATCACATCAAAAAAAAAAAAATAAACCATTCTAAACCAAATACCTCAAAAAGTAATAAAAATATGGTTTATAAGAGTTTCTGTACTGGTATGTTGTAAGGTAAGTGTATTTTTAATTGTTAAAGGTTTAGATTTGACATTTATTGCATGATATTGATGTCAGAGAGAAAGAAAACGTTTAAAAATATATGACTGATAGAATTTTTATTGTTTCACATTTCTATTTGACATAAATATCATGCAATAAATGTCATATCTAAAACTTTTATTAGAAATAATAGTATTTGTGTAAAAATTTTAAAAAGGCTCTTTGCACACGGGTGTGATACTTTATCGGCACGAGCTGTAGGCGATTTACACGAGTGTGCAATGAGGTGTTTCAAACGTGTTACACACTATACTTTTTATTCGACTGCACATAAGAACTACAACCACAAAAAAAATGCATTGTTAATTTATTTAATTTTTTAACAATAATATTCAATTACAATAATAATTAAACGAGTTTATATAAATCAGTTAAATAACAATAAAATATTAATTGAAGTTAATTAATTGTAATATTTGAATAGTTTTCCAAATTCATTATTGAAAGGTCTTTTTCTTCTCATTATAATTGTAAATAATGTTTAAAGAATATTCTGATAGAATGTGAACTCTGACACTATGTTACTTCTTGGCAAAGGCTGCAACATGGATTTCGAGGGAATGTTGCTCGACGATGGCTTTACAGACTCCATTATTTTATTAGATATTTGTAGTTTGTTTTTCAATCGACTTGCCAATATATCCCTTCGCAACGGCACTGGAATTCCAGCGCCCATGGCGCTTTTAAAGTCAGCAAGTCACCTCCTGCATTAACTAATATTGTGGCCGATGATCGCCGAAAAGCAGTGACCAGTGTAGTTTTCTGGATTCGGCAGATTCAGGAATTCAGCTATTTTTCAATTTTTCTCGCCATATTTCCTATTTTGTTAATACCAACAGCCTGTTTCGTGCATTTTGCGATTATTCATATAATTAGAAAAAAACGTTTTCTGTTATATTTTGGGGACGAAGGCTAAGATATTTTTGCAGATTTCATAAAAAGTACCTGTAATGGTAAACGATCTAGGTAATTTATTCTTTGTGTGTTTTATCTTCACTAGTAATGCTGAATCGAAGTCTCTGATATCCTCAATCGTTAATCTACAGAGCTCATCCCGCCTACAAGCTCCTGTTAATCCAATTGCCACAACGGTCTAAAAAGTTAAAATATGCTATTAGCTCCTAATTTATTAAATTATTATTATCTAATATAAAATACCTTAACAAGCAAATATTTTTCGTCTGGAGCAGTAGATAGGAACCGATGAAAATCCTTTTCTGTAAGAATGTTTGACTTCTTTGCAACATAATTTTCTGATTTTCTTTTGAGGAAAGCAACCAGTTTCATGTAACTACCCAGATCGACGTTTTCTTTTAACTTCAGCGTACTTTTCAACATTGAGTATTCGGACCAGAGAGTGGATGACTTATATTTCTTTGAAAGTTCTTCAAAATAGACTAACGCCGCATTTTCAGAGAAGAATTTAATATTTTTGTTGTCTCTCCAAGCCATAAACTTATTATAGGCAATTTCATACCTTTCTCGCGATTTTTCAGGTAATAAGCTCAATGATATAGTTGCAGCTTGCTTCGCTATTTCCAAAGGGTCGTTAGATTCACTGGTGTGCTCCATATTACGTGAAAAAAACACTAAATTAAGGAAAATCTGATTTTTAGGTAAAATTATTTTTCAAATAATATGACAGTGACAAATATGTTACACGGTAACAAGGAAAATAAGACAACCTTAACAATAATATTAACAGGTGTCCTACTACCTTACCAGTCGTAAGGTAAATTTAAACGTTTTATCTTTCAGGTAAGCGTGCGCAAAGGTTGCACACGCCGTGTGCAATGGTTGCACACGGCATGTACAAAACGTCACTTTCAAAATGACTTTGGCGTGCGTTTTTAGGCGTTTTACATAGCAGTCGCATAAAAAAAATTCTGACTGGATTCTGATTCAATTTTTATCTTCATTTTTTTGGTCTTATTCGTTGTAATCGATCCCTGAGTCAGCATCATGATCCGATGGTAGATAGTCGACATCTAATTCAATATTTATTCTATCAGAAACCACTTCTTTCGCCCATGGTAATTCTAATATCTTTCCCCATTTTTAAGGGACATAGATTAGAACCCATACGCAATTTATTAATACAAGACTGTCATAAATAAAAAAACATATATTTTGAAATTGGTACTTAAACACGTACTACCGGTAAATTTGACCGGTGTTGTACTAAATTTCAATATTTTCCTTAGCTTAAAGACATACATTTTTTACGGCATGGATAATAGCAAAAAAATTAAGTGCCAGAAAGGTACATAGAGGCATAACGCAAATGATGGGAATGCTATGATCTTGACCAATCGGTTAAATGGCTGGATCTCTGTGGTTAAGGGTTAATTTTTAATTACAGGGTGGTAGAGTGTTACAGAAGCGGATAATAAAATTTTTATGGGCATATGGGGGTGCATTAAAAGCATGTTTTAAAATGATTTAGGCTTATACAGGGTACTGAAGAATATCAATAATAAACTAATGTCTTTGTTTTTTCATGAAACACCTTGTATATTACTTTATTTTTAAATTGTACGAATAAAAACCGAGTAAGAAAGTATACACAATGTTCCGAAGACAATATTAATTATTAGCTAGTTTAAGGGCGATTTTCTTACTAATTTTAAATGAAAAGCCTGTATGTTTGTTCATTATAAAATTTAAGGAATAAAAATAAGTTAAGTTTTATTATCGATCCATATACAAAAAATGTAAAGTTTTGAAAATATTCAGGACTTGCAAATAATTAATGAGAAAAACAAAATTTATTTTTTAATGATATTTGCTAATTACAGTAAAAAATTAGGGCTAATTTTAAGTCTATTTTATAAACAAAAGTTTATCTAAACATGGTTCCGCAAATTTTTTGTTTTTAAGATACATAGGGTTAAAATTTTAAAAACACCAATTTCCATAAAATTTGTTAAAGTAAATACGCAGTACGCTACGTACGCTACGCAAGGAAACAAAATCTACAACAACGGCCGAATAGCCCCAAAAACCTTACGTTTAGCTCCTTAACCTCGTTTCACACTAAGCCGGATTCGCTGAACATAACTGTTATAAAAAACTATGTGGAACCTTTGAGTTTTTGTTTTTCCTGGATTCTAGTGTGTATCAAAGGTCCTCATAAGTCTCCATACACTTTGATAACCTAGGTCCCTCCCCAATTCCCGCTTATGTAAAATGGCAGTTACTGCTGTTAATAACACTGCCAAATGTTATTAAAATTGTATAAGGAATATTTAGGATATTATTTAAGTATTTTAAAAGGTCTAACCAAGTTGTATCTTGGAATAAATGCATTTTCGATCCTAATTTGGCAAAGAATATTACAGAAATTACCTGATTAGGCATTAAACTTCATGAGAAATATTAAGCACTATTCTCTTACAAACTAAATAACACAAAGCAGGATAACAGTCAAAGTTCAGAAACTACTTTTATAAATCCACAAAACCCTAAGTCTTTTGTTATTTAGACTTAAACTGCAGACAAATCAAAACCGACTTTGCATATTTTGCTTTATTGCAGAATTTTTAACGAAATTCGTGGTGGCAACAATACTTAACACAAGTTGTGGACTAACTAATTTTTTATTTTTTATTACATTTTATCCAATAAATCATTAAAAGTTTTTATAAAAATAGAATATTAACTGCAACAACAGCAAGCAAAACTTTATTATGAAATGTTATTATGCACTAAATTTGCAATTGCAACTTTTCCAAGTCGCTAAATTTTAACTTTTAATTATATTTTCGAGCCATATGTGTTTTTAGATTCAAATATTAGATAAAAATACTTTTTGTCACTGCTAACCTCAGAAATTGCTATTATTTACTTCATTCCCTTAACGAGAATTAATATTCCTCTCCCTAGGTAAATATATAGTGATAATAAAAACCTAGGTTAATAATGAGAACAACTTTCGATATTAAAATTTGACACATGCCAAATTTTAGGAAATTACTAATGCCAAAATTAAAATTGTTAATACATCAATGTTAGCACAAACAAATGCTTTGACGTTAATACCTGTTACCGTGTCTGTAACATAATTTAATATCATGATAAAATAGTAATTGTCGTTATTTCTCTGTTTGTCGAGTTGTTGTTTTTAGAGCAATTGTTCTTATTGTTACGGGTGGCCATTATAGCCATAAAGAAAAGTTTGACATGCTAACGTGCTACATTTTGTGCCACAAAAATACTGTAAATACAGCAGTAATGTATCTTTATACATATCCAGAAAGAAAACAGTCATGTAATTCCATTTTCTTACAGCTGGCTCGAAATTTAAAAGGCCAGTTTTATCTCGAAAGAGGAATCTTCAGAAAAAACCCAAAATAATGTTTTACAAGCAGTTGTTGAGAACCCTGAGATATCAACTAGGCAAATTTAAAAAATGTAGGAGTAGCCAAATCCACAGCTCAATTTCTTTTGCGTAAAAATATATATCACCCCTATAAATTTGAGGTTTGCCAAGGACTTAAACCGGGAGATTTCGAACGGCGCCGATATTTTGCGAGTGGTATACACGCACGTGTGAAGAAAATTTTACATTTCTTTTCAAAAAAATATGGTCCGACGAAAGTATGGTCACTGATCATGGTATCTTCAAGTAGCACTGCGCATTACTAGGCTCAACAAAATTCGCTTGTTAAGAAAATATCCAAACATCAAGAACATTTTGGGTTTAATATGTGGTGTGGAATTTTAGTAACTTAACTACTAGGTCCATTTATTTACCATAATTCATTAACTACAGAAATGATACCTTTATTTATTTTTGCGGCACAAAATGTAGCACGTTAGCATGTCAAACTTTTCTTATGGCTATAATGGCCATCCGGCATATTCGACCATATTAATACAATAGATATTAGCTATTAACCAATAAACAATAATAAAGACAACAGTAACAATAAGAACCATTGCTCTAAAACAACAACTTGACAAACAGGGTATTAATGATGATTACTATTTTATCATGACATTAAATTATGTTACAGACTCGGTAACAGGTATTAACGTCAAAGCATTTGTTTGTAAGGCCTACTTGAAAATACCTCCAAAAATAGAAAAAATGCATTTTTCCTTTTAACTAAAATTAAAGATAAGGCATGATAAAATTGATAAAAAATCTAAAAATACTATCATGTAGTAGCTAAAAAGTGCCAATAAAAAAGTGTTATTAGTTTTTTCATCTCTTCAAATAAAGTCAGAAAAAAATAAAATCTATATAGTCAAATTTCCGTTTTTGCCCAATATCTCAGCGGCGTCTGTCTCGTTAAATCGTCCATAGTCTACTCAGGCATAAAATGTTTCAAGTTTCTAAACGGCATGTAAATAGGCTTTAAAAAACACAACTTTTTCTAATTTAACCTAAGCTGTATCTCCAACAGGTACTGAGATTCCCATGCTTAGGATCCTTATCTTGGACACACTTAATTTTACATTGTAACTCTGGACACCTACCCCTACAATTAAAATGTAGGGTTTGCAAAAGGCTTTCTTAACACAACATTTTACCTGGGAAGTTACACCTAGAATTACATTAACACAGAACTTTAGAAAGGAAGTTAATAACAAAACACATATTTAACGTTTCTCACGTTCTTAAAAATACGCTAAAATATCTTTCATAAAATTTGCATAATTGTTTTCTAAGCCTGCTTGGTTTTAGTTGTTTTCCTTAAAGACAGCCGAACGGAAGAAGACATTGTGCAAAGAGGACTCAAAGGGAATAATTGAGCATGGACTTAATATTTACGTTGTTGGCATACTGAAGGGGAACTTTTTCCTTCTTAGTAAAGTTAAAAAAATAAGTGAAAATATTTTGTATGATAATATTACATTTTCGTAATAGGCTGCTTTTATTTTCCTTTTTAAAGGTAATAATTAGGGATCCCTGGACCGTTTTTCCGAGTCATTACTAACAAGCTAAGTTTTCGTAAGTAGCTTTATTTTGACGAGAGGACCAACTTTTTTCTCACAACAATTTTACGTTAGTGGTAGCGGTAGCATACAGGGGTAGCAGAAATTAGACATATTGTTGTTGATAAATATTAAAAAAAAACAGAATGACGTACCTCGAAATTTGTGGGACAATATGGGCCTTAAATAATATAAATATTATTTAATCAACAGAAAAAAATCAGCTGGTTAGTAGTTATTAGTCACGACATCCGTAACCAGTACATGTCGATAGTAAGGGACTCTTTAATGAAACCTTACATTTTGGCAGGACAAATATTTTTCAGTTTATTTAAATAATTATCTTGTAAATTAATAAAGAAAATCCCTGTTTGTAATATATTTTTGATATCTGTCAAATCAACACATTTAATTCACTGCTACCCCTGTTAGCTATCACGAAAAATTAGCTTGCTTATTAGTAATCACTTGGAAAATGGTCCAGACCAGGGATTTATAAAAGAAGATTTTAAATTTATATTTAATAAGTAATACTGGCAAGAAGTAGTTTAGTTCAAGTTATACATATAGTGACCGCCAAAAATAAATGAACATCTATGGATTTTGTTTTAAAATTATCGCCGCGTCAATAAATACTTTTCGCCGAAAGTCCTCACAATCAGTTCCGAGTTTGATATACAGTGTGTTCGTCTAAGTTGGTATGGAAAGCTTTTTTATTATTAATTTTACGAAAAAACGTTATTCGTTATAAAAAGTTCTGCATGGTCTAAAACCATAAAAATAACTCTTAAATAGGCAAACTAAATTATTTGCAAGAAAAGATTTTTATTTAAGTTTTTATGATAAAACAATAAAAATTTAAATTTGCACATTTTTAAACACTTGTTTCGAAATGTAATATCAAAGTAAAGCTTTTAAGAACTGTCAAAACAGTAAACAAAAAGTATAAGTATTTTTGCTATTGTAAGATTTTAAATGACACCACCGGTATATTTTATCGTATTTCGATAGAATATGGCATTCTAATACACCTCATATGTCGTTTTTAAATTGTTTTAAAAATTCAATCTAAAGTTTTATAATTAAGCTAAAACGGCTTATTTTTAAGTAGCTATTAAAAAATAAATCTAATCATCTTTTGTTTTTCACGACTTCTCAGAGCGAAGTCAAAACTTGCAAAATCCCATTTATGCTCATACCACCTCCTTATTTTTTTTAATGGATCAAGGGTGGCTCGTTAGTATGTTTAAAAAGAGTATTTTGTTTCCAAATAATTTGGTACCACATTGGAGGTTTTATCTATTTACGTAAATAAAAGGAGCACGAAAATACTAAATCAATTTGTTATTATCGGTGGATTTTACGCATTTTTCTGGTGGATGGGAATGTATTTTTTTTTTTAAAGAGAACTTATCGTTTCATAGAACCACAACTAAGTATTACTAATATAAAGTATGCATGTATTAAGGGTGAAAGAAAAACATTTAAATCTGCAGGAAATAGAAATAAAATTACAAGGTAAAGGAGAGTGTTAATAAAGGTCCAAGGCAAAAAATGGTCCTTTTTTAACACGCATTAGTTGTAACTATCTATCTATCTATCTATCTATGTAACGGAATCTTTGAGCCTAATTTTTACCAACTTCCAGCGATTCAATTTCTTTGAAACTTTGCACACGTATCAAGGACCGATGACAATGCAATAATTTAAAAACAGTATCCCGTTATCCTGATTAGGACCGCCAGGATAAATAAATTCCTTTACAGATCCTCTGTGTCTCTTGACAAAATGGCGAAGGAATTTTTTAGTGAATAAACTGGAGCATTTATTTTTAAAAACTAATTGATATATCGAACTAAAAAATGAAAAATAAATAATAGTTTAAAAAACTAAAAAACACGCTTTTATATGCAACCGAACTAAAAATTAGAAAATAATTTTTCATTACAAAGAGTTTGTCACTTCAGAATAAAAGCGTGGGGTGCTTAATATATTAAATGTTATAATTATTCTATTGCAAATATCTATGAGGGGAAAAGTTATGAAAAAATAGTAAAATGCACCCACGCTTTTACTCTGAAGTGACAAACTCTTTGTAATGAAAAATTATTTTCTAATTTTTAGTTCGGTTGCATATAAAGCGTGTTTTTTAGCCTTAAAGATGATAGTTATAGGGCGCAATAAATTACCATTGGCCATAACTAAAAAGCGTAAATCAAAAGGTCTAGGTAATATCATAATTGAATTAAGTGCAAAAAAAAAAGAAAAACAATAAATATATTAAATTATGGTTTCTATTATTACACCCTGTTATGTATGTATTAATATGTAGTGGTATGTAGTTCTATTTCCTACCTGTCATCACTTACTTAGTTACACCCTCATTTTTTTAAATTTTATATCGCAGAAAACAAATGAAAATGTAATTTTGTTAAACATATTTTTATTATCTGCAGTTGTCATCAAAATTATATTATCTTTTATCATCTAAAATTAGAAAATCAATCCTAACTAAATCAATCTCTTTTTTCCTGCAGATTTAAAGTTTGGTAAAATTGGTAATACTACAGTTTTGGTTTTATTTTTTTAGTTTTATTCTTGTTTATTTATCAATAAAAAATAAAATTTTACATTATAAAACCAAACGCTTACGGCACAGCAAAATGTATAATTATTAAGGTTAGGTTAACTATTATTCGGTGGTTTCTACTAGCTTTTATAGACATATCGCCGGACGGCGGCATTTACCAATAAAATAGGTAAAACCCGTTAGTAATAACAAATTATTTTGTGGCTTTTATTTACGTAAACAGATCAAACCGCTGGACGACGGTTTTTCTTTTAATTGAGCAATACCGCCGGCGGTCGTTTATCCAGTGCCAACAATAAAACACTTGTTAAGATATTACACTATATTACAATAGATTATTATAGTAAGGGAGCCCACGATGCTAAATGGGAATTTACTCGAGCGTCATAGAGACCTATTGGGTTGCAAAGCTTAGATGATAAGAAAAAAAATGTTATATAATGTATACTTTTGATCGGTGGGGTAAGTGGCTATAGACTTTTAAATATGTCAAAAAAATACTTTTATTATTTCGGCTCGTGGAAATCGTTCGGGTCGTATCGGATAAAAATATTTTTCGTTATCCCTTATTTATTATCTTCAAAATAAAAAAATTGCCACGCTCGAAAATGGTAAACTGACGTTTTTTTGGAGCCCTCTGTTTTCTTTACGTCACTCTCACATTGTAGAATATACACTGTTTAGCATGTAATTAACTTACCCTATCTTAGCCTGAGGCGCTCGGAAATTTCTGATGGAAATATTCTTGTTTTTTATGATCGGCCCTGTATAAGGGGCTCATATTTGGTGCAGATACTTAGGGGGCCATGCCCCCCCATTGGATGCGACATCCTTTCTATTTTATTGTGTTTCAAACATGTCTAATGGCAAGTATGGGCATTGACTTTTTTACTTTTTACGATAGAAAAATAAAATTTGGTATATCTTTATTTAACATAATTTATGTAATATAACTTTATTTACATTTATAGCATTACGAAGAAGAAAAAAATTAATTAAAAGCAATCAAGGACTTAAGAATATTTTTACATTTACTTTACAAAGACCCAATATTCTTCTTTTTTAACAAAAATTTAAGAAATAAATAAAAGGTTTTAATATTTAATAACAGTGGTCAACTAAATTTTACTTTTCTTTTACAATTACTTCTTAAATATTTTAAATTGAGTTATTAAAAAAATTAAAAAAACAAAAAATAAAAATATAATTTTTATAACACATTAGGTTTTTTTTGTAATACTTGCCTAAAAGCAAGGTTAGTTTATATTTATAAGGTTGCGACATATCCTCAACTTTTAGGCGGTTCTAGGTCGGGGACGCAAGGAAGGGCACTCCACGGAGAAAAGTTGGCAAGACTGCGTAAAATCAAAGCTGATGATCAATCCAGTGGCGTCTAGAATTTGCGAATTTCATTTTGCATTGTTTTGGAAGTGATATTTGTTGAAAGATGTACTTCCAAATGTTTTTTATTTAAAGTTAAAGAATTTACAACTTAATAATAATTAAAAACTGTTGTGTAAACGGTTGTTTTACTAATACAATAAACTGTATATCTCCGGCACTGAACAACATGGCCGAAAAATGGGAGATGTGACGTCATAACACGTCAAAGCAATATGGCCGAATGTCGCGACCCTATATAGACCGACTTTACGTAAAAAGTATAAATAATAATATTTTATGCAGACACTATAGGAATTTTTTTTAATATTTTGCCTGTTAAACATCTCTTTTTAGCTTCCAACAGTAACTCTTCAATATATGTATACTTTATTCGCATTAATATATCTTTTAGGGTAAAAAATTTCCCGATAAAAACATTTGTTACAATGCTTATCAATGAGAGCTCCCAGATTTTCGGAGAAAGGTCAAAATCATAATATTGAAAATGAATTTTAAGTTCATTACAATTTAATGCTACAGATAATTAAAATTAAGCTTTCAACATTGTTAAAAAGCCCTCATCGGCAGAATTTTAAGTGTATTACATTAATTGATAATCGAGTTTTTCTTGTTGTTCTGGCAGTTAATATCGTGTTTTTTAAATAATTTTCATAATTTATTGAATAAATGCAATAAAAAATACAAGAAGAATTAGTCCACAATTTGTGATAAATGTTTTGGTGGTTGTCATCATGGATTCCGTAAACAATTTTGCCATAAAGCAAAAGGTGCAAAGTCGGATTTGTTATGCCTGCAGTTTAAGTGTAAATATTCAAGAACTTACGTTTTGTCGCTTTATATAAACTTACGCGAAACGTTAGCTGCTAACTACTCTTTGTTTTATTTAGGTTTCTAGACAATGACTAATATTTTTTCTGAAATTTAATGCCTTGTTTTCAAAAGTGCTTTTGCTTCTAGCCTAGACACAAACCCAAAATCGTATATTTCTGTAAATATGTTAAATATTTTCGACCCTTTTGATACCCAGTTTTATCAGCTGATTGACATGGCTTTCTATGCGAAATTTAATTTTAAAATAAAAACAATAATTAATGGTCTAAAAATACAAAATAACTATTTAGTATTATACATATTTTTAACAAGCTCTTATCCGCTAAAATTTAACGAATAAGAAATATTTCATAAGAAAAATCCGATGTTTCAATCTACACCATTGAATTCTACGAAAAAATAATAAGTAATATTAGTTTTTACTTTTGTAGTAGGTTAAAAGACAACTAAAATACGAAGAAGGTCCAAAAATGGAAAAAAAATGAATTTGGTCTTGTCAGAAGATATATACCCTGCAATTGCAAGGAAATCCAGACACCCGTACACCCTCTAAAAACCTGCTTTTTGTTTTATTTTACACCTTTTTCCCATTAAATTATAAAGATTTACTTTCATTCGCAGTAACCTTAGACGGTACAATGTGTATACGTGGTTGCAGCTTTTGGTGGTTGAAACTGTGCAAGTTAATAAAAATATGTAAATATTAAAAAAACTTCTGCCATTTGGCCCACCGGACAAAAGTTCAAAATGACCCCCGGAGAGAAAAATATCTGGTAGCACTGGCATAGATAAGGGAGGTAAAGGGGGTAACTACGCCTCAGGAAGGCTTAAAAATGGTTTAAGGGATTTTTGAGTTGTGAAGTAGGGTCTGTAAGTTGAAAGCGGATTAAATGTTGTTTTTAGTAGATAGTTTACACAAAATAAAACACGTTTTACTACAAAGAAAGTCACTAAATATGTATTTCTTAAAGAAAATATTTTTTTGCTCCTTATTTTTTCACCCGTTTCTTTTTCGATTTAAGCATATAAAATGAGGTTCAAACATAATTTCTCTTTATTCCATCCCTCCCCTACTAGAAAGAAGAATTATCTACGCAACTGTTAATAATGAAAAGCACAAAAGTACGTCATTTAAAGAATCATAAAGTTTATGTTTTTTTAGGAAAATAAATGTAAATTATACTTGTGTGATTAAAAATGTTTTTGTCGTTAAAGTCGCCATTATTTTTGTCTGAAATTATTAAAACGTTCTTATTTACCAATCTAATATATCGCATTACGAAAAAGTCTTTGTTTTTAAAATTTTATAAATTAATACTTGCATACTTATTACTACATCAATGATTTGTACAAACAAGATGTGTTCCAAACTATTGAATTTAAACAGTTTTTCAACGCTAGACATACAAAACGTGGTCATCTTAAAATTAAATTATGACTGCAAAAACAAACATAGGTACAATTCATTACAAAAAATAATTTAGAGAACATGGTAGTTTCAGGTTTTTCAAATGTTTTTAATGTTTAATTTCTTTTCCTACATACTGCAGATGGTAATTTGCAGACCTTGTTATTCCATTCTTTTTATTACTACAGATTTATTTCTTACTTTACCTCCGTGTGTGGCCCCAAGGAGTTGGCCCACCGGGCATGTGCCCGGTAGCCTAGTCCGATACTGCACTTTAAATTTTGGACCATGAATTGTGTGCAACAAGAAGGAAAAATAAACTGAAAATAAGGTTTATTTAATTTTTAAATTTGATGATGAATATCCCGTGAATAAAATGTGTTCGAAAAAAACTTTTATATTCGTGATCACCGTTCCCAAAAACCACCGTTTACCAAATTTAGTTGCCGCAACTTTTTAAACAATTACCCTTATTAGCCCCTAAAGCTCTATAATTAAATTTAAAATTACCTTATGGAAAAAATTAATTTGCCTTATTGAAAAAAAAACAACCTTCTGTGTGCTGTATTGCATATTTTATTTTTCAAATTCTAATTATCAAAAACAATTATTGCAATTTCATGGAATTTCTAGGCCTACTATGCAAATGCGGCACCAAGAATGAGAAATGCGGTCGATACGTCGCGGATTCGCTGGTGGCGATGCCGCAAGCAGCAGCAGAGGCGATAGTCATTCGTTTCTCGGCCGGCTTGACGGAGAGACGGTTTGATAGAGCGCGCGGAGACATAGAGTCGCGTGGTCGGCGTCAAAATACGCGGCTCTGCCAATTTCAGCGTTTTTCAGGACTTCTTTTCGGTGCACGTATTTTATATTTTCTGGATTTCAGTTTGACTTTGGATTATTTTTTAGTGATATTTAAAGACTAAAAAGTGTTGCTTGAAGAGGAAATTTTAGTCTTCAGTTATTTTTTGTAAGTTTCGATACAATTAAATTTAATGTAAAGTATTAAGAGTATGCTGAAATAAGTTTATAACAATAGTATAATAGACAAAAATTATAAATCAATTTTATTTCTCGCCCTGAAGATTTATAATTAAAGACGTCAGTGGAAAAAGGTTTTATGTCACTAAATAGTATTTGTTTTGATTGATTTAGATTGTAAACATGTTTGGACGTCGATTTTTTTGTTTATTTTTTCACTGATTTTATATCACAAGAAGACCAAATTAATACATATATTAATAAACTGTCACATAACACCTTCATACACTGACGTCTTTAATTTTTATACAGGGAGATTCAAAAATCGATCACCAAACTCAAGGGGTGATTCTACTTGACAAAATAAGGGTAGAGCTTCATATATTTTTTTTCAAAATGTCATCCGTTCTCGAGTTATAAACCGAGTTATAAGTTCAATTTTTATTTTAGGTTTTTCGCCATATTGCATTTATTTTTACCCAATCCAGTTTATTTTTGGCACACAAATCGAGCTTTGCAGATTCCAAAATTTTAAGGCAAAAGTACTTTTTTTAAATACCGCCAGAGGGCACTTTACCTAAAACTTAAAAGTTATTTGCATCATAACTTTTTATTTTCACAGATACCGCAAAGATGGGGGCGCAATTTTATAGACAATCAAAAACCCAAAAATAAGGTACTCTTTATTTAAGTCGATAAACCTCACCGTTTAGGCACCAATAGACATAAAAGTTTTAATCAATTTCAATCAAATTACCTACATACATACAGGGTGTCCAGTAACTCAACCGACAAACTTAACCAAACGATTCTACAAAAAAAAACTTCATATAAACATATGTCCTAAACGTCTGGGAGTGTTAAAAATAAAAAAAAGTTTATTTGTTAATATTTAAATGCCAAATATCAACTGGATAGGTTAAAAAATAAATGCAATATGGCGATAAAACAAAATAAAAATTGAACTTTGACGGCTTGTAACTCGAAAACGAATGACATTTTGAAAAAAATTATATGAAGCTCTACACTTATTTTGCCAAGTAGAATCACCCCCTTAAGTTTCGTGATCGATTTTGAATCACCCTGTATAAATTCGAGTCATACGCCAAATACAGCATAATACCTTCTGGGGATTTTAATGTAATATTTAAAATAAAAAAAGTATTAAAGAAGAGCATAGTGACTTAAAAAAAAATATATTATTTTTTTACATTACGTGAGTAGGTACTCACATTGATGTATGTTTGGAATTAAACACTAAAATTTTTTGGAACTATAAATTACTGTTAAAACTTACTAAAATAAAAATAGGTTTTTATTTATCTTCTTAGAATATTTAGGTAGCAAAATGTATTTAACTTTAATAAAAACCACTGTTTTAAAAAGTAATTAAAAGGCAACAGGAACAAAATTACAACAAATTTATTTTTGGGGTGTTTTTGGAGTGCTGATTATTAATTTAAAAGAATTTTTAGTCGGCAAAGTTTCGTTTTTGAGATATCCATTATCAAACTTAAAATGCAAATTTACCATATTTTTACTATATTCGCCCTTCTTTTGCACGCAATTTTTAAGCTTGCTGCTAAATTGGCTCTCAATATTACATTTCCACCTCTTAAAAACCCATTTTCTATTTATTTTACCCTTTTTCCCATAAAATTGTAAAGCTTCACTTTCAATCACAGTAGCCGTGGCGGGAACCATGGCTACTGTGATTAAATTGATTGAAAATTAGGCTTTGCAATTTTATTGAAAAAAGGGTAAAATAAATAAAAAAATGGGTTTTTAAGAGATGGAAATAAAATATTACTGCTAGTGCCAATTTAGCAGCAAGCTTAAAAATTGCGTGCAAAAGAAGGGGTATAAGGAGAATTAGGATTAGATTGATTATAAATATCTCGAGAACGAAACGTTGCCGCCTAAAATTCTTTGAAATTTGTAATCAGCGGCCAAAAACCCCTGTTTGCCAAAAATCATTAAAATAGGCTCGGTGTCCGATAAGTAAACAATAACCAAAAAAGTTGGTATTTTCTTAATATCGTAAAAAGCTTTAAGACGATTTAAAACAAATGTAGTACATTTATTTAATAAAGAATTATTGCACAGTGCAATAAGGCCAGGTACTAATAATACCGGCCCCTCTTTTGACATCTGAGCTTGCGCAGATGCATGGTGGAATAAGGACTCCCTTAATAAGGATAGTGCCCGGCTTTATTTATGTCGGTTTTAGGCCGTGCCTTATTCTGATCTTATTTTAACTTCGGAACTGTTCGTATAACCGAACGGCTGCCGACCACAAAATCGAAAAGTTTTTCAAAGTAAAAATACTTTTTACCTTGCTCTTTCAAATGTATTTCTGTAATTGTGTAAAATAAAACCCTACAACACCAAATAATAAAGAAAAACTTTTTAGGTTAAAAGTACTGTTAATATGATCTGCAATAACTTTAAATTATACATACAAGCACTATTTAAATAAGGCCGGTATTAATAATACCCGAGCTTAATAAGGCAACTTGCAATAATTCTCTAATGTAAGAAGGCGCTTATAAAGTTCTACCTAGATAAGACCAGTGGTGTCTCAGTGGGCACCATAGCCAATATTATTGAGAAAAAGTACGCCGCTGACTTTTTATAAAGTTTTTATATTTTTTTCCGATTAAGCAACTAAAAATGCAACTTTATAATTTTATTTATTTTCTTCGTATTTAGTTTCATTTTCGAAAAAAAACTATTTTAAGTCATTCTAAAAATATTATTAACGTAAAGTAAAATCCAAAATTAAAAAATAAATAAATTTGACTTACGTAAAAAGGAAAATGACGATTTCCGTTTAAAACACATGCCTTCCTATTTAATTTAAAACAAATATTTGTTACTTATTTCTTTTTTGAAAACAAAGTTACATACACCAAAATTACAGGAAATTAAAAAGTTGCATTTTTCATTGCTTAACCAAAAAATATATAAAATCTTCATAAAAAGTCAGTGGAGTTCTTTTTTTTATAATATTGACTGTGATGCCTACTGAGACGCCACTGGGTCCAATAATCTTAATCTAGGTACAGCTTTATAAGCGTCTTATCCACTGATCTTGATGGATTGTCAATGTTATAACCTGCACGAAACAAAAGTTACATTTCATGGGCGAAAAAATCGGTTTGTGCGCAAGTCAGTTGAGGATAAACGCACCCGGCCCCAAACAATCCCCATTATAGGAAAGAATTTCTTGACGGCGTCCTGGTTTTCTGTTCGATAGGTAGCTAATGAGCATTACCGCCAGACCGCGGACGAAGGGTACAGGGTACCGGTGTTTGTATTTTGCCACGGCTTTTAAGTGCGCATGTTTGTCCACCCACTGCGCGAGGTTCAAAAAATCCGAAAAATGCTTCTTGCCACTGCGGATCTAAATGTAGGTTATCTATGGTCTTATCACATTAAATAAGTGAACAAAATTTTATTTAAATCAGTAATAGGGTTTTTAAGATATTTACAAAATATTGACTTAAAATAACTAATCAAGTTCGGACATACATATGTTTGCAAGCACCTTTTAAATTAAAAAAAAAATCACTCCATTAAGTTTCGTACCTTAGTTAGGAAACACTCTGTGTAATGTTAAAAACAAACAAAATATTTGTGGTTTACTTCAGCAGATAGCAGAAAACAAGAGTTTTGTAGACCTATCAAAACTCCTTTTTTATTACCTTATGTCGCCCTCGTAACTTAGAAGATCAGAAAAATTTAATTACTAATACGAAATCTCCAGAATTAATCCAACAAACTGATGCCGAGCAAAACTCAAATGTGATTTTGGGTATATATTAATTACGATCGATGTTAGCCATGGTAACGGGGACCGAAGTGCTAATATTAATATTTAAACAAATCATAATTTGTTAAGAACTTTGATACAGCAAACGTTTTGGTTAATTTAGATTGTGACATACATAAACGGAATATTGGATAGGGCTTATAATGTAGTCAGTGATACTAATACTGGTTCTTGTATCAACACAGGGTTTTAACACAAAGGTGTCCCCTTACTGAATTGAATTCTTTCTTGACAAAAGCGAAAATTTTCATTTAGGCTTACTCGTCAGAATTTACGAAAGACCTTCTGAATTACAACCGGAAGGCGGTAAGAATAGTAATGGGTCAACTAACAGGTCAATGCATACTAAATAAATACCTGAAAAAATGGGCCTGTTAGAAGAAAACCCATGCAGGTTCTGCCAGGAGGAGAAAGAAACCGCAAAACACTGTGCTACCGTGAAGCCTTTTGTCATCTGCGGTTTGCAAGGCTGGGTGAAGAAAAACCCAAAGCGGCAAGATGTGCCGGTTTTAAGCATGTGAAGTCTGATTTAAAAGACCGGCTTGGATAGCGTGCTCTAACCTATGGACGGAGGTCACACTATAAATCTGAGCAGGTTGCAATGATAGGGGATATACAATTTATCTCATAATCTAATCTATAATCTAATTACTATTATACTAAGCTCTTAATAAGTCAATCGTTTCTTCTGGTCAGTTAAAAAAACATATTAAAAAACGGTAAACAACGAAAACGCTAAGAGGACAGTAAATTAAATAATTAGTCAGGTAAGATTTACTATTTTTTGGCTATTTTGGATGGTTTTTATACACATTGTCGTCGGACGGCGGCTTCAAACTTTAAAATGGGTAAATGCTGCCGGTTATAGCAAAATAATTTCAATTTTGGGCGGCTTTCAAAGACGTTCATAGATAATACTGCCGGAGGACGGTTTTATTTTATAATTTCAAAATACCGCACCGCCCGCGGTCGTTAAGCCAGCGCCAAAATGAAAATCTATTGCTTAAATCGTCTTTTATATTTTTGGTCTTGCATTGCTAAAACAAGTTTATGCCTAGTTCAGGTAAACCTTGTGAATAGAAATGATTACCACTTCACATCAATTTGTCTCAAGTTGAGACACTATGGCAAGGAAATGATAATGATTTTGAGCAATGCAGGAAACTGTTTATTCTTTTAGAACTTATCTTTAGTCAACAATAACTTGGCTAATGGGACCTTAAAAAAATATTTTAATTGTTTTATTTTAAATAAGGGCACTGGCTACACGACCGGTGGCGGCATTGCTCAATGACAAGAAGAAAACCGTCGTTCGGCGGTATAATACACATATGAAAGCCGCCGAAAATTTAAATTATTGTGTTATTACCGAAAGTTTTTACTTAATTTATTGGTAGATGCTACTGTCCGGTAGAAATGCCCATAAAAACTATAAAAACTTCCGAATAAACGTTTACCTAACCTTAATGATTATTTATTTTGCTGTGCCGTAAGCGTTTGGTTTTCTTTTGGTGTGTTTTATATGGTTTGGTGTGCCCTTGGCCAAAGAAATTTTGCTTTTAAATTTCAATTTTGTTTACAAACCTTACAAAACATAATATTTAAATATTGCATAATAAAAATACAATCAATCACTTACAGTCTGATATATTAATAATGCAAATTAGTACTTACGTATCGTAGTAAGGTTTACATTTTCAGAAAAGATAAAAACATTAACCTGCATCAAAACGTTTTTTGACGATTGAAGGATTAAAAGTGGTTTCGCGGAGCGCAAATCAGCCAAAGTCAAATTTTCTTGCTAACCGTATTTGTCTCGCTGGTTTAAACCGTATTTGAAAATGATAATATAAATATGAGAATCAAGAAAATGTATGTTTTCAAGCCGTTTCGTCATAGCTCAATAAACTTTTAGATTATGATTAAGGTTTTTATTTTTTATGATTAATATGTGCTTTTGTTTACACCAAATATGAATATTTTTCACTTGCCATGTACAGCCACGCGTATAAAGTTTACGAAAAATGACCGATACAAAGTTTTTAATAAGTACGATGCATACTCCCGCCCGACAAAGATAACTATATTGTTTCTCCGGGATGTATTCAAACACGGTTAAATACGCGACGTACATTACGTCACCGTTTAACAAGAAAATGTAATGTTTTTAAAATGTTTTGAATCGTATTAATAACAAAAAATGGCTCAAGTTAGCATTCTATCTTTATTGTTTGTATTAAGTGACGGTGTTACCCGCTGAGCGGGGCTTCCAGGACCTCCCCTACTTCAGCTTTAACTGGAAGTATCATCAACTCTGTTCTTTTAATGAAAAGTGTACACTTTCGTTGTTCTATATTTGCATACTTTATTAAAAATGTCTTGCTCATGATTATGACAACTTGGTTAGTTCTGGTTAGTTAGTTATTTGTAAGATGAAAAAAAATTATTAATAATTGTAATAATATGACTATGTTTAGAATAATAACCATTTTAAACTACCCAAGTTTGCAAAATTAATAAAGCAGAAACAAAACGTTTATTTTTATTGTCATCTGTTAAAATTAATATATGAAACATAAAAGGGTTTATTTAATGTTGGTTAATCCATAGTCCCCACAAATACGAACAACTTAAAATCTAATTAAGTCTATTCGATTTTGTCGATTTCGTTAAATCTATCGACACAAATGGGTTTTCTATTGGCCTTTTGCCCTTTGAAGGGATAAAATTGCATTAATTTAAAATAACAAAGAGTTCTTACTGGTTTTTGGTAACACCTTAATCCAATAATAAACCGTATTCTCAAGTGTTTTGGCAAAAAGCAATAACGTACCAGCCACTTTTAAGCAAAGGACACACTAATTTTATTTAAGGAAAAATGTATATTCAGGGTGATTGTAAAATTGAAATGAGCACTTGTGTAATTTATAAAAAATCGACGTTTTTTTCTATTTAGCAAAGTCAAAATTATTTATTTTTTAATTTTGGATTTTATTTAATGTTGTTTATGGCTACTTTTAGTATGACTTAAAGTGGCTTTTTTATTTCTTTACAATAAAGCTAGATACAAAAAAATAAGCGTTGCGTTTTTAATTGTTTAATCGAAAAAATATAAAAACAGCGACGTGCCTTTTTTTACAATAATATTGGCTGTGTTGACTGAGATGCCACTGGACCCAATAATAATATACAAGGTAGAGCTTTACAAGCGCCTTATTAGATTAAATAAGTATCATATTTTCCCTAAAAATGTTTAAGAGATTTTAAGATATTTAAAAGCCTTCTTAAGTTTAGTACCGTAGTTAGAAGAAACACCAGGTAGTTCGTAAATTAGGTCAAATTTTATTTAAAACTATAGCCAGTTGGATTTTCTCATTCTACAATTTTCTTAGGGCTCGTCCATTAATCACGTGAGGCTTGAACGGCGGAAAGGGGTTCAGAAAATATTACTAAACATCACCAGGGGGAGAGGGGTGTAGGGCAGATATTACGGGTATTCAATTTTTGTTGAAAAGCTTGCAATTTTCATGTCTATTTGAATATTTTGAACGGCCATTTATTTTCTAAAATAAAATTAGATTAAACTCACTTTTATTTAAAGATAAAAATTGTTAAAATAATAATATATTTTGTAGCAAAAAAAAATACGTAATAGCAAATGGGAAGGGGGGTTGGTTTAAAACCTCACCAAGTATCACAAGGGGGAAGGGGGTTTAAATGTTGTTAAAAAAACATCTCTTGATTAATGGATGACCTTTTTGCAAGAGTTCTCGATGACTCATTAAGAAAAAGAAAATATTTGTGCGGAATTTGTAATTTAACGATATACTTCGATTTATAAAAATATACATTGAGGGTTTTCTTTTAAAAGTAAGACTTTTTCTGAGGGGACTAACCAAACAAATTCTTTTCTTTTGCAAATTCCTAAAAACCAATTTCCTTTACCAAAGTACTTAAAGCCAAAAATACCTTTTTTATAAGAACGGTGAATTAAAACAAAAAGTATTAAGATATTCTAACCTTAGCGACTTTACCTAAACAACTTTTTTTTGTTACATTTTTTTTGGAGAATCTGCTTTTAATATTTTTTTTTACAATGGACAAGGTAAATAAAGTTAAGCAAAAGCTATTACCTATTACAATAGTATTTGCTTTATTTGTTTCAGCCAGTTTTATATGTTTCATCTTTTAAGATTCTAGGTAAAAGCATTTGCTTAGCTTTATTCACATGGCTCAATATTCTTTAACACAAGGGGATATATATATTAAAAAATAATATTTTTAAATTATTTATTTCAAAAACAACATAATTCAAATATAACACGTATGACTTATGTGGTATTTAAAATAAACGATTCAATTTTAAACAACAAAAAAGTCTTTTATAAAGAACAAAATTTAAAAAATTAAAATAAAACTGTTTGTTTATTAACTGAATAGAGTTCCAGTTTACTTATTGTGTTATAATGATTTGGTAAAGTAATTTATTAAAAAATCTAATCCTGTTACCAATTTTAAAACAACTGCCGGCCATTCGGCAAATATATCATATATCGAAGCTAAATATTATCATTCAAACCGTCAGTTAATTTGTTCAGTTCATACAACAGTATTTTTGTTTTTATTTGTTTTAAATTTTGTTTAAAATTACTAAAAACTTTTTTGTTGACTTTGTAGGAGGTTTAGTGAAATAAAACAATACAAAACAGTAAAGGTCAAAGCACACTAGGCGCTCAGGTCTCGGTACGCTCACCGACCGGTCAAATATTTTGGAGCAGTTCATATTAGGTACTTTGCTCTTGGTACGCTCTAGGTACGCTCAGGTCTTCGACCGGTCATTTGTCTCGTTGCTATTTTGAACAAACCGTGATTTGTGTTTATACCGGTTACGAATCTTTTGAAAAGTCATAACTTCTACAGTATGAGATGTATGAAAATTAGATTTAGTATAGATAAATGGTTTAAAGTTTATTACCAATTTTATACCCAAACTAAATTTACCATAGGTTGATCATTGTGTGTAAATAGCATACAAAATTTTTGATCGTGACCGAACGCTGATAACCGTGACCTGAGCGCCTGCTGCGTATAGCATGTAAAATATTTGACCGGTCGGTGAGCGTACCCAGACCTGAGCGCCTAGTGTGCTTTGACCTTAACATGTTTAAAAGTAAAGTACTCTTGTTTAAGATCTTACCTGGTATTTTAATTTTATTTAAAAAGTGACGCCACATTTGAGGCGTTGAGAACCAGACCGGATTATCTCACAATTCAAAAACAGTACTCTAACACGTTGTTTTCCACAGAATATTTGTTATTTATCTTGGCTTCTGTGGGCTAACAACACAGGTGCACAAAATAAAAAGAGTGGTCTGTGGTGGGTAGGTATCGAGCACAGAACCGGATTAGCTAAGTCGGTGTCCCTAGGCAATGCAACTGTCAGGGCCCTTTTTTGATAAAATTGAAGGGCAAACAAAAAATCAAGTCCTATTCTTATTAAAACTGAAGACTAAAAAAAGGTCTTCCTAGGCAGTTGCCTTCTCAGCCCTATGGATAATCCGGCCCTGATCGGAAAAATATTTTTTTAAGTATTTTTTCCCACTTAACACAAATCTAAGGTCAAAACTGGAGGTCAAACGTTGCTGGTGCCAATGGAAACTAGTATTTTTTTTTAAATTAATAGGGGGTATGTAGCGTTTTAAAGACCCTTTGATTTTCTACTTAACGTTACTTTGTTTTTGAAAGTCTGTCTAACCGTTTCAAACTTATAGGCCAATACCATTAAAACTGCACTGTTTGTAGAGGGTGTTTTTTTTTTGGTTGGAATTATAGGGTCTTGGTCAAACGGTAATAAATACAAAAAAATACCTCGTTTTCTTTTTAAGTTACTACGCCAACTTGATTAGTTTAAAATTTTAGAAGATACATGGTCAATCTTAAAATATGTCGTTTTTTATTATGTCCTATTACCCGGGCATTTATGAAAATAGTAGCACACTTTCGATACAAAACTCTTTACGAAGAATCCAGTGGCGTACTTATAATAAATATAAGTGTTTTGGTTTTTGAGATATTATCACAACTTGCATTTTCTTAAATGGGACACCCTGCATTTAAATACCGTAAAAAAACATTCTTTCTTGCAATTGCAGCAATATATAAACATTATTATTTTGCATCATTCTAACAAAAATTTTTTTGGTTAGTTCTGGTCGTTTAGGTTTTAAAAGAACATTCTCTATTCGTATTTTTTTTTTTTGTAAATTTGATTTAATTTTATAAATAAATTTTAAAGTTCGGCTTTGTCAACGACAACAGAGAATACATTAAATTTAATATAATGTTTTAATTAAAGTTGTTTAGTTTGTTATACATATTTAGGTAATTTGGCTAGTTAGGCTAGTTTTAACCAACGTAGATTTTCACGGATCTAGTTTTTGACAGCTTGATTACATTCTCGATGCTTTTTTGTTAGTCAGAATTTTAACGAAAGTTGTGGGATAAATAATTATTTACCCGAAATAATGCAATTTTAAACGATAACACGGGGTCGCCTGTGACTTCATCGAATAACATTTTGGGGATATTTCTTTCAAAAGTTGTCTTATAATATTGCTGCTACGCCTACCTTTGTAGCTTGGCTGTTACTATTACCACAGCAAATAACGTATGCTGCAGAAGTTTATAGCCTGAATTATAGGTGTTTTGGGTAGACGGCGACCTGTGTTGTTGTTTGCGGAGCCCAAGAGGAGTGGATGTCGGGATTTACTATACAGCGCGGCAGATTAATATACAGGAGGACACCTTGTATCCGGTTCCTCCACCAGACATTAGCCCCGTAGAAATTTTTGAGTGCGTCACATTAAAATAGGGTGAGTTAATTTCATGCTTAAAATTATATATGTTACTAATCTGAAAATTTAAGAGTAACTTAAGGAAAGCAGATGGCTATAAAGTTATAAAAACGTCATCATGACATTCTCGAGCTTGGCTATGTTTTTTTTATTGTTTTGAAGGAAAAAATTCAAGGATAACAAAAAATATGTAATTTGAGGATTTACATAGGTGGAAATAACAACAGTATTTTTATGACATATTTAAAAATCTATAGCCGCTTTCCCCACCGATAAAAAGGTATACTATACATTAAATAACATTTTTTTCTTCTTATCATCTAAGCTATACAACCCAATAGGTCTCTATGACGCTCAAGTAAATCCCCATTGAGCATCGTGGGCTCCCCTACTATAATAAGTATTACCACCCACATGTTAAGGGAAATTTTAGAATATTTATATAAAGGTATATCGGCCATTAAAGCAACAACAAAAGAAGTACGATTAGTCTCCTTTCCACACATTGCCTATGAACGACTGACATCACAAAATTAAATTTTTTAAAATAATAAAACGTTTGTTACCGTTTTTTTTGGGTCCCTTTCATGGCTTTTATTTTGGTAATATTATTGCCAAATTTATATATAAAACTTTACATTTGGCATTAAAGCACATTTTGTGATTAAGCACAAGCGCAAATTACTTAATAGGTTTGTATATGAAATAATAATTGTTTACTTATTGTTAGTTGCTATTGTACAAGGTGTTTCCTAATTGCGGTAAGAAAATCTATGGGCATATTCCTAAGCTAATTTTATTTAAAAAAAAGTTTATAAAAACATAGGTCGAAATAAAATCGGGTTTTTAAAAATATCTTTAAAAGCCTTATCCGATTTTAATAAAATTTGGCTGTGATGTTTGTTAAGATAAATAGTTAATTTAGCCCTAAACTAATTTTTATTTGTGAGACCAGTAGAGGCGTGGGACGCATCTTAGCTAATATTCTTGACAAAAAATGTACGCCACTGACTTTTTGCAACTTATATATTTTTTCCAGATGAAACACCTAAAAATACAACTTCTTTGTGTCTTCATATTTTAAAGTAAAAATAAAATAAATCCGCTAAACTGCATAATCCCGGACCATACAAGAAACATTGAGGCATTATTTTCTTTTTAAAATTAAGTGTTATCACTACTTAGTACAAATTATGTAATAATAACAACAAATGCTTAATTAAATAACGTTTGCGTTTAGTCTAACAAACTTTACTAAAAAGAGTTTTTAGAATTTTTAGGTTTTTAAAAGTTTAATACCCTGTATCCTGAGGAAGACCCATGTTCATATGAACTTTTTTCATAATAATAGCTGAGGAATACGCCCTTTAATTTTCATACCGCAATTAGGAAACACCCTGTATAAATAGGTCTATTTTCTGCAGTTGTTTTTGTTGGGTTAATAAATGTTTTAGCATTTTTGTTAATTGACTTTTTGATATACATATACATACAAAGGTGGTATACAGGGTGTCTTTAAAAGGTCTCTAAAAATGCTACCACATATTTCTTGAATCAAAATACAAAGATCTAATGCGATTTACCTTGGTCAAAAAGTTATACGTTTGGAAGATACAAGGTATCAAATTTTTATTTTATATTGTTTTTTTTTATGTATTGTTAACACTAAATAACAACGGATACGCCCAAGTTATAGCTTCACCTTTCTTTAACATTTAATTTTTTTAATTGTCTAAATAACCTAATTATTTAAAAAAATATAGTCATTTTAATTAAAGCATTTTTGTATTGAAGCTTATGAAGAAAACCGAGCATATGCGATAATTTTGGTGGGGTGTGTATAATTATGTTAAGTATACTACAGCATTCCACGTAAAAAGTTATAAAACTTTTGCATTTAAAGTTTTTATTTTCATTATTGTTTGAGTACCTATTGGAACATAAAAAATCGACGAATTTTGAGAATCTTCCTGTATCTTTTTAAACTGAAAAAACATCATGTACAGTCTTCTTTAATACAAAAAAATAATCAGGGTGTTGTTGTGCTGTAGCTAAAGAAAGAAAATAATATACGATTTTTTTTATGTTTGTTCATGTACTGAAATAAGTTATGTTGCTTTTTAATTAAATGCCTTTCTCAGACGTTGTTATAAAAAAATATTACTTTCTAATATACAACTGAAAAGAAAATTAAAAAAATGTAAATAAAAAGGTATTTACAAAATGCCAAGGATGTTTAAACAGGGTGTCCGACTATATTTTGAACCCATGGTTACAGAAAAAATACGGTGATTAAGCAGAGTTATACATTATTTACACAATCTTGGTTGCAATAAAGCTAGATTACTTTTTGTTAAACTTTTGTTAATATTAAAAATATAATAAAGTATTGTATTGTAGCAAATTTTAACTGTCAAATAATATTCTTAATTGCCAGGCAGGATATTTTTATAAGACCAATAAATCCATTTTTTCTTAAAATAACCACATCGTATGTAAATTTTTTAAATTGAGTTTTAAAACTTAAAATACATGGTCTTTTATTTAAAATAAGAAAGTTGCCCAATAGTGTATATTGTGACAGCCGTAATGGTTGTGGATGTGGGTAATGGCTGTGGGTAATAAGCTATGTTACCTATTTAAAATTAGTTCTGGATTAACCCTATAAGCAAATTAAGTAATTGCTTAAAGCATCACGTTGTGGCGGGTACCAAAGAGTAGAGCAGAAAGAAAAACAGTAGAAATGCCTGTTTTTGTGTTATAAAGGGGTTTATAAAGGTAAAGGCCAGGCGCGCAAATAAGATTTTAATTTTTGTTTTATCTAAAAAATTAGACACGGTAAGAAAATTTTAATTTTGGAATTTGCGAAAGAAAGTTAATTTTTGGTTAGCCCCACAGAGAAAATCAAAACTCTTAAAAGCAAATTCTGCACTTGTATTTTTTCCTAAATTTGATCAAATTTATTTGCCAAATATCAAATTTTATGAAATTATATTTATTTTTTGAAAAACTATCGCCAGTTGAAACTTTCTCACTTTACAATTATTTTATGCGAGACTTTTGGATGCATCTGTTTACAAGAAAAGGCAGAAATTTTTGTAAAATTTAATATTTGTCGATAAAATTTCATCAAATTTACGAAAAAAATTAAACCAAAAATTTGTTTTTAAATTTTTAAAAAACTAACTTTTTCTCGCAAATTTCAAAATAAATATTTTTAAAATCTTTTTTAAATCCGCGTTTAGTTTAAAAGAAATTTGATCTCTTGACTTTTTTTTGTATGATGTATGGTTTTCGCGTAAATAAATAGAAACCATTTCTTGGCATGGTCAAATTCCTATCTAATTAAAGAATAAATAATGAAGGTTAATTTACAATATAAAATTTTATATTAGGAATACAAACTGACCATGCCAAAAAATGGTTTCTATTGATTTACGCTAAAGCCGTATATCAATGAAAATCAAAAATCAAAAATCAAAAAGTCAAGAGATCATCATGTTCCTAACTAAATGGGGATTAAAAAAACTATTTTAGAAAATGCTGTGGTGTTCTATTTTTTTTCATAAAAAATATTAAGCTTAAACCCCTCATGGACGACTGGTAAATGTTTTCTTGTATGCCAAAAATGGTGCAAAGGGTGCGTCTCCCAAAATTTCTGAAAATGGGTATTAAAGGTATTATAAAAACAATATTTAAAAAAATACACCCCGTAGTTTAAAAACTAAGACGTTTAGGACATATGTTCATATAAAGTTTTTTTCTTATTTTTAGTTTAATATCACCTCCTAAAATTTTTCGCATTTGTATAGAAACACCCTGTATATATGGTGGGATGGAACCCCACTCTCTGTTTTTAGATAAAATAATTTAAAAATCCTAGTTGCGCCCCTGGCAAAGGCCCTTTTCTTTGCTCTTCAAAAATGTTGGTACGAGATAGGTTTAGGAAATATAACCAGTTTGGGTTTTAGGAGAAGAAAGGACTTTTTTGCTCTTCAACTAATTTTTCCAAACACAAACTTTTTTTGGTTCCTCCTTAGAAAAATTCATGGCTAGGGGGCACATGAGTAAAGTGCTTAGGGCATCACGAAGTGTTAATCCAGCACTGTTTCAAATCACAATAATATTGTAAAGTCCGCGCGTTTAGTAAAGAGGCCACCGACGTCATCTTTATCTACGCGAAATCTTCTGTAACTCTATTTTAATCGCGGTTATGAGGGCTTCGCATTATTACCTAGGAAGTAGGCATTTTAAAGATTTAATTTAAAAATATAAATACCTTTTTAAATACGGGATAAGGGAATAAGAGAAGATTTTGCGCAGAAAATGATGACGTCAGTGGCCTCTTTACTAAACTCGCGGACCCTATTAATTTTCTGACACTCGAAGAAAAAGACAATTTTAACCGGGTTAAAAAAGGTTCTAAATTCGACTTTATATTTTCTTTACTTTGCAATGTGTGCCATTTAATTTTCATCGCTTTATTAATAGTGCCAAATAAAAATTTAAACCGACAAATTGTAGTTATATGTTGATTTATTGCCGCTTTATTTTATTTTATATTATTTTAATGTAATTTTTTGGGGAGGCACTTACCATTTTAAGGAAGGATCGCGGCTCCATTCTTGCTACGCTAATATACGGAGAATCAATAAATCTGTTTGACAAACCATAAACATACCTAAAGTATTTAACATATTAAAATTACACCTATTTTCGACTTAACTAGAAATGGCTTCGATTTTGAATTTTTAAACACTCTGTATATTTTTACAATTTTGTTTTATAAGATAATTTTAAATTATTATGCGACATTTTAAAAAGGTCTATTGACTCCTTACTTTTAAGAGCCATATTTTAAGGGTCTTAGTTAGAAAAATACAATCGCAAAGTTTTAAGAATTATTTTACAAGAAAAAAATACAATAAGCTGGCAAAATTACATTTTCGTGCTTAACTATTATTTTTGAAACGGCAACCCAACATAAATTAAATACAGTTAAGCAAAATACTGGATAACAATTTATTTTCTTTAGCAAAGTCTGCTGTGGATAGCCACAATGCGTAATATTTTGCAGTTATTTTTATGAGGTCTTGTATGAAAAACAAGAATGTCTGAAGTTGAGTAGTGAACCTTATCCTTAATACTTAAACAACAACATGGGGTCGCCGGTGACCCCACCAAATAATATTTTAGACGTATTTTCTGCAAAAGTTGTCTTACAATCTTGCTGTTACACCTACCTTTGTAGCTCTGCTGTTACTATTACGACAGCAAATAACCTATGCAATAAAAGTTTATTGCCTAAATTATAGGTGTTTGGGGTCGCCGGCGACTTGTGTTGTTATTTGCAAAATAAAAAAGACATGTCTCTTAATAAAAAATATTTAAGTACAACGGATCTTTAAGAAGTTACAAGACAACATAAAGAAAGTAATAAGATAATGAAAATAATGACTCGAGTCACAATGGTAGTAAATCAGAAGATCAGAAAGAAGTGGAGGCAGAGGAAAAAGTATATGAATCAGATGAAAATTAATCGTGACGATGATGTACCTAGCACATCTACAACAAAGTAATTTTTAGAAGCAATTGTTACAAATGGCACTCTAAGCTCTTTTTTTTATTACCTGAATTAAACTGAACCTGAAGGGACAGTTCGTACTGCAAAAACTGAGTAAGAAGCTTGTTACTTTTATTTTGACAACTGCATTTAAAAGCAAAATAATATTATATTTGTTTATTAATTAGGTTTAGGCTATATTTTTTCAAGACTATATATATAAGATATTTAAATAATAAATTTATATTGTTAAACTAAAGGATTTTTAAGAAAAATCGGCATAACAATCGTACAACACAATTTAAATCCTTGGCAATCGTGGCGTGAAGTTAATAGTCTGATTTGTCAGCTTGATGCCATGTAATTGCTACAAGCAACCGAGAGAAATAAGCTTTCTCGTAAGCAACCGAGCTAAAGCGCTAAAGCTCTAGTTTCCACCACATTTCTAAGAGTTTTTCATGCTCTGCTGGCCTGTAGTCTTCCGGCACCCCTTCTCTAAAATTTAAATTGAGATACAAGAATAGCGTATTGCCGTGTTAAACGGGACGGAGAAAAACATAAGATAACTTAAATTTTAAAACGTTTTTAAAAAATAAAAGAAAAATAATACTAATCTTTCTGGCAGTTTTAATGGATTTTTTCTTATTTTCTAAAATAAACCGGTGTGGAAACGAACTCACCGACCATAGGGAATTAAAAGTATAGGAAATATTTGTGGTGGGGAGTAACATGCTCGCGTCGGCGTAGTCGTCTGATAAAAGGCGGAAGCGGGAAGCCTGGTGGCTCTCTTCTCCAATCGGCAGGCTCGTTGACTAGCGTCTACACCCCGTTACATGTCGTTTTTACGCCGGACAATGAGAATTGGCCGATGACATCATGACATCATAGTCAACAAATTTGCGAAAACTGGAAAATAAATAGGGGTGCTGCCAATTTAAGAAAAAAGGTATTGCTAATCAAAACTAACCTGACCGTGACTTCGAGTACGTTGAATTTTATTTACTACATATATAGAACTCCGAGTAAAAACGACATGTAACGGGGTCTAGACGCTAATGGGTCGTTGCAGCGGGAAATAGTAAACTGGTGGAAAGGATTAAATATACACATTTGCTAAGGTCGGCGGTTTTGGATTCCATACCGGTATGTTTAGGAAAGAGAAATGTGTTTTTTAAATTAAGTCAAGAAAATGGTACAGTTAGAAATAAAAATCTTTATTTAAAACATAATTATGCTACATAGGATATAATAGGTGTTTTGTAAAATAGTGACAAAAAGTTAAATTAAATTGACTAATACATCTACTTGAATGAAGTGGGAACTTTACAAAAAATGGTTTAACAAATGGACAATTTGTAAATTTTCCAAATGCTGTTAAGCAAATTGTGGGTGTAGGAAATGTAGTTATATAAATGTTTTTGTTTAAGTTTGCAAGACCAAATGACAAAAATTAAAGTAATCTAAAAATACTTTAGGTTAATCATTATGAAGATATGAAATATGAAATATGAAAAAGGCATTTCTCTTAATGCAGAACAGTTTTTAAATAATTTAGATACATTTTAATTATCTTTTTATTGAACAAACCATACAGACAGACTTATCTTCTGAGACAAGATATCGAGATCGGGTAAAATTTGTTTACAACGGTGCCTTAAACTACTTTTTGGCATAAAAATAATTTTGGTTACTTGGCCTAGTGCCAAGGAGCTCTAGCAACTTGTTTTCCAAGTCTTAACTCAACGGCACTTTGTTTTTGAAAATAGGTTTAGCCACCCGACTGTATGGCATAAAAAAATTCTTTAATACATAGGTAATAACATTTTCTTTATTTTTTTAAATATTTTTATTTAACTATATATTATTATAAATTAATTTCTATAAAATTTTAAGCCAAGGATTCTGCCTCCTAATTTTCGAATTGTTCGGTATTTTTTCATAAAACTTTAGTAAAACAACATAAACCAATTTTGCTGTTCCGTCAACGTTGTCCATGCACTAAATCCTGCAGTTTTTGAATTTCACAGCACTTTTTAGACAACGCAGTAGTGTCACCACGGGCGTTATTTATAAATAGCAACTACCTTCAAAAAATTAACTAAATACCTGATTTGGATAGTCATATTTCCGAATTTATTATACTTAATGTGATATTTTCTTAATGGTCTTTTAAATATCCTTTTATGGATAATATCATACACAGGGTGCGTCATTAAAAAATAGATAATTTTTGTCGGACCTCGTACATTATTACCAATATCACTATTAAAGAGATCTTTAAAAGACCAACGACAACGACACTAAGTATATCTAACTTTAGTAGTTTTGAAAATATAGCCATCCAAATCAGGTATGGAGATGCAATTATTAAAGTACAGCCCTTTTATAGTAGGTAAAGATATTTACTTCATCTTTTGGGGCTATAAAGTACTCTTCAGAAATTTTAAAAACATGTGCCAAAAGACCTTTCTTTTCATTTATTGTTTTTTTTTCAAAATGGACCCTAACTCTCAGTTTGACTTTTATATCTGTTATTTTTTTTGCCTAAAATTGGGTTTATATTGTCTTACCAAACTCCTTAAATTTTTTATAAAAAATACCAAACAATTCTAAAGATAGGAGAGGTCCTGACTTGGGACACGCAGTGTATATTTATATAAAGTTTTTGCATACTTTTTATTAAACATCACCCCTTAAACTTTATATGTAGGGTTTCTGGACAGCCTGTATTCCAAATAATTTTGGTACAAATACATCATTTAGGAAAGTTTTCTTGTTTGTAAATATTTTGAAAATTGATTTTCATAAGGTAAGTGAACCTATCAACGGGTACAATTTATGACTAGATTTTCAACTTAAAGAAAACTTTAAACGCGGATAATACCTGACTTATTTTGCCAAAATAAAAGGGTATGTTAAAGTTCTCAGGTAAAGTTAAATTACGTCTTTCTTGGTAGTTTGCAACTGTAATTTCTTGAAATCAAGTTGAGAAATAGGACTATTAAAATTAACCGCAGCCTTGCATTAAATAATTTTGACGTATTTTGGTTTTAAGACTAATGTGTACTTAATAAAATAGGTAAGTCGTAAGTTTAAAATTAGTAACTTATGTAACAAACGCATTATGTCTTTTTACGATGGGGTCGGCGCTTTAACCCAGCCTGTCAAGGTCAAATGTTTCGGGTGTCGGACTGAACAAACGCGTCACTTTTTTTTGGTTACACAAATTTACCTTATACTGTTTTACATGCAACTTTTTAACATTGTGCCAAAAATCGTGAGGGTAACAGTCAGAAAACCCGCTTAATACGATACCCGAAACATGTGTTTGAGCCTTATGGTGACGAAGGCGCCAGCTCCATCAAACAACCACCAACATCTTTAAGAGGTCTTTTTTAAGCTTCTGGGTATTATCAATTGCCGTCATTGCCCCTTCCTGCGTACGGCTTTGTCTTAAGGTCTTGCCACACATAACCGCAACGAGTCTGCAGCGTAGCTCAGCCGTGCGTCTCACTTGTGAAATGTAGGAGGAGGCGCAGAAGATTTTAACATGTTTATTAAATTGGGGTAAAAATAAATGCTCTATGAGCTGACCTTGCACGAACTCCTCATACATACAGTACTATATAGTAGCTCCAAAGAATTTTCGGATACGACCGAAACGATACTTCAAATTCTTAATTAATTATTTAAACAAAACAACCTAAAGAAATGTCAACTGAAGCCTAGAAATTTTAATTAAAAGCTTTTTCTGCGTCACAAAAATTTTCGGATGGTTTAATGAAAGTCAATAAAAAATTGATAAATAATATTTTTTTTACAAAAGAAGTATTTTGTATTTTTTTATAAATTTAGCAGTAGCCAATGAAAGTTCATTTAAATACAAGTATAAAATGAACGTTTTTTCCCAAAAAAATTGTCACTTTCGAAAACAGACAGTAATTAATATGTTATTACAAAAAATGGAAATCCTTGGGAAAAATTTGTTAATTCGTTACTTTAGTAACAGTTTAACACTTATGATGACATAGAACTAGCGTTGTAAAAATAAAAAATGATCCTCCCAAAAAAATCAAACCGGTTGTCCAAAATTGTTACATGAATGAGACCTAGTCCATTAATTATTAAAGAAGCTTATTAAAACCTTAAATTAGTGGCTTAAAACTCCAAACTTTTTAAGAAAACCATTGTTACAAAATAGTGATTAACAAAACTATCCGTCGCTTCATCGGGATGAATAGATATGGCTAAGTAGCTAAAAAGAAGCTCGAGATTAACAGTGAAAAATATTAAAGTTCAATTTAATTTTTGCCAAATAATATATTAACATGTTCAAAAATTATTGGAATGACATTATTTCTTGTGACGAGTTAAAATTTAACAAGATTCCATCCAGATAGACATCAAATGGTGTGTAAAAGCGAAAAAGAGAAGCTGAGAAGACAAAATGTCTGTCCAACTGTTAAACACGGAGGTGGCCCTGTTATAACGTAGGAGTGTAGTTCATTAATAGGTGTGCGTAAATTGGATTTTATTGACCGAACAATAAAAACATATTTTTTGAAGTCAAAAATGGACTTTTTGCAAGCTATATTATTTACAAAAATTAAAATTAAAAAATTAAATTTATAGAACATTTTAATTTTATAAGGAAGCCAAAAACCCAAGTATTAAAAATACTGAGGTGTCGTAAAACGAGACGATTTTTGTATATTAGTTTGCTAGGCCGACGATTTTTAACTGTATTTTTCCAACAACTTAAATAATGTTTAATAAGATGTTTTTTTTTACTGGTTTTATCGTTTTTGTGATAAAGCTTTATTAAATATTGCTTTTTCCACGATCGTTAAAAAAAATAACTTTTTTAACACTTTGAAGCTTTTTTTTCACATTCTGAATTAGTGTTTTGTTTCCATGCCTTTAACAATTATTTTAAATATCAATGTATGCAATGTAACAGTAAACGCGATATCAACTGAACCAAACGGTCAAGGTACCTTTTATTTCGTCATTATTTTTTTAGTTCGTGTGTCACTAGTTCTAAAGTTTGACAGCTTGCAAATAAATTTATTAGGGTTTGAAAATGAATAGTAATAATAAATTTGGATGACTAAGAAATTGAAAATGAATTTATACTGTTTTAGTATTATTTCTACAAAAAGTGAGTACATACAATTTTCCAAAATTAAATAATAAATGCATAGTTATAAAGAGGATAATTGCCTCTTAAGAAATGAAAGGCTAAGAGTTTTTGTTGCAATATAATGGCTGTCCTGCCAAAATTAAAATTAAGAAGTTAAGATAGATACAACATGTATAAAATGGTATTTTGGAAAATTTTTATACGGTCGTGGAAAAAATTTAGTTTGTTACACATGCATAAAGTGTCGTTTTTTACTCATGGGATATCACTTTATGCACTTGTTACATTACTATTCCTTTATTAGTAAAGTCCACTTCTAGGGACAGATATTATAAGTGTTCAAATCTTAAAAGCACTAATATGTAATAGGAATGGTAATGTAAATTGCATTTGTTTGTAAAATATAAGCGATTCTCCAATGTTTCGTTTTTTATTAAAATACTCGCAAAATTGTCCCAGTTTTTATCTTCTATTGTTCCCAGTGATAATTATAGCAACCTAATTACAATTTTCTTTCATTTACCAGGGTTTTTTGAGAATCCGAGGAACGAAAAAAATAAAGACAATAGTTTTTAGATTTATAAATGTATCCCAATCATTTTATTGTAATCTATTTTTCTATAGGGCAAATAACAAAGAATTAGCAAAACACATTATTTACGATTTTCAAAATATAATTTATATATTTAGTTTTGTTGGTAAAGATTTATTTAGTAAAATAACAATGTCTTTGGAATAAAACTAAAAGTTTTTATTCATTACAACACTTCATCTAACTTTGCTTTATAAGACATTTTGTAACACTTGGTATAATATTTTAGTTATTGTGGTTATTTCAGGTACCTGCTGTAATGACCACATTTTTTTAAATATAATTTTTGTTTACCTATAAACTAGCATGGTAACTTACATATATCATTCAAACAAACATAAACTAATAATATCATGTTTTCACGACCGTTTAAAAATGCTGTTTTTTAATCGTAAACATGATGTTAAAGTACTCCATTCTAGTACACTACATAAAGTGTTAAAAAGTAACTTTTTAAAACACTTCAAAGCTTTATTTTACATTTTGAATTAGTGTTTTGTTTCAACGCCTACTACTATAAACTAAAATATTAATTAATGCAATGTACCCAACAGTAAACGCGACATCAACTGTACCAAACGGTCAAGTTACCCTTGATTTCGTTATTATTTCTTGTAGTTCATGTGTCCCTAGTTTTAAAATTTGGTAGTTTGCAAATAAATTTAATAAAAATCATTGAAAATTAATAGTAATAATGAATTTAGATGACAAAGAAATTGAATTTTTTACTGTTTTAGTATTATTTCTACAAAAAGTAAGTACAAATTTTCTAAAATTTAATGATAAATGTATAGTTATGAAGAGGATAATTGTCTCTTCAAAAATAAGAAGGCGATGATTAATGAAAAATTAAAATTAATAAATTTAGATAAATAAAACGTGTATAAAATGGTATTTTAGAAAAATTTTATACGGTGGTGAAAAAAATATAGTATGTAACACATGCATAAAGTGTCTTTTTTATTGTTTTTATTTTAATATATAAGTATTTTTTGTTCGGTTTAACCAAAAGTAACTAAAAATATTGTTTTTAAAAGGATTATGATAAGCTTTTATTTAAAAAAAATAGTTTTTCATTCAGAATTAGAGAATCAGATTATCAATAAATTACTGCAATACTACTTATTGAAAAATTCAAAGTTTATTTTATTTATTTAAAATTTAATTTAAAAACTTAAACATTAATTAATTTTTAATATTTTTCCCTTTCTTAAAAAATAAAATCAAAACTTATCAGTTTTATAACAAAACTATACGTGGTGCGTTTTTTAAAACTAACAATTGCTACATTTTTAGGTGTCTAATTTAATAATCCTAATTTTCGCTAATTTTCCCTAAAATCAAAAATATGAAAAGCTTATTGTGGATGCATAAAAATCATTCTTTAATAAAATAAAAATCTCAAAATAATAAGTTTCGTAAATAATATTTAAGAAATTAAAAATTGCAGCTCACGTAAACTAAAGTAATCTCGTGGAACCCTGTATATGTATAGTAGACTTTGCCAAAAAAAACAACTTTATTTATTTTTTAATATATCGAAAACATTATTTCGGGGTGACAAATAAAAAAATATCGTAATGATTTGAACCCTCAGTAATAATATTTAGAGGTCCCCCTCCTTTAATTTAGATTTTCTATTTGTACTTTTATTCGTGCGTCAAAGCTCACTTACTATCGAGGGAAAAAATTGTGTGTACATATATCTTTGGAAAAATTAATTTCCTACAAAAAACGTCTTATTAAAAATGTTCGCCAGACTAACAGTTTTCGAATAATGATGCTTTAAACATTGATATAATTTTAGGATTTATCTTTTTATTTTGGGAATCTTGTACTACCAAAAATAAATATAAATAAAAAAAAACAACATAAATTCTAAAGGGAATTTAAAACTCTACAAAAAAGGCCTCCTAATGTTTTTAAATAAAATCGTTCTTTTAAAAGTTATTTACAATTTAAGTTAAGGAAAAGGAATGCTACTGTTTTTTCGTTTTTGAACCAAGTTTTTTTACTTATAAAAACAAATTTATACATTAAAACATCGGATATAATAATTTTATTAATTTTATTGCTTAAAATATGTTAATTTTTATAATATATCCAAACCTATTCTAGGTTAATAGCTATATGTTATACGAAAACGTACTTAGATTTACTTCCTCTAAGACAGTAAATCTACGTTTTCGTATAACAAATAGCTATTAACCCAAAATAGGTTTGGATATATTATAAAATTTAGATATTTTAAGCGATGAAAATAATTAAATTAAAATTTTCGATAATTTAATGAATCAATTTGTTCCAATAAGTAAAAAACTTGGTTTAAAAATGGAGAAAACAGCAGTATTTTTCAATAACTTAAATTGTAAATAATTTTAAAAGAACAATTTTATTTGAAAACATTGAGACTGTTTTTATCTTTATTTTTATTTTTTGTTAATTACAAAATTCCAAAATTAAAGGTTAATCTAAAGAACACAACGTGTCTACGTAAGTTGGCGGCGTATGGAAAACTTTTTGATTATTAATTTTGCTAAAAAAGTTATTCCTTATAAAAGTTCTGCATGGTCCAAAACCTAAACTGCAATCATCAGATATTAAATTGTGTCAGTCATGTACGAGGTTTGGCCAAAAATGTAATGCTCAAGAGTAAAGTACCTGTATTTTTGGTAATATCGCAAATTATTATAAAGAAAATATGTTTAGAATTAAAAATTACTTCCAAATATGCAATTTTTTTCATATTTTTTTTCGATTATTTTTTTTGCGATAATGGTCAAAATTTAGGTTTGTCTATTAGTGCACTATATTTTATGATTAAAAATGTCATAGGACAGTTTTAAATAAACTTTTTAAATTATTTGTTATTATAACAAGAAGAATGTACAATGCACTAATGTACAAAATTACATTTTCTCGATTTTCGCAGAAAAAAATCAATTTTTTTTCTGGAAATGAACAACTCTGCATTTTTGTAAGTAATTTTTCATTCTAAACATCTTTTCTTTATAACAATTTGGGATATTAGCAAAAATACAGGTACTTTACTCTAAAGCAAAAATTACGTTTTTGGCCAAACCTTGTACATGACTGACACAATTTGATATCTAATGATTGTATTTTAGGTTTTGGACCATGCAGAATATTTTATAAGGTAAAGTAAAGGCGAAAATTTTTAATAAGACGTTTTTGTAGGCAATTTGATTCTCTTAAGATACATGTGCAACACATTTTTTAATGATCCCTTCTTTATACAATAACTGGGTAGTTATGGTTAGTTTTGGTTAATTCCTGTTATTTTTGGTAAGCTTTTTTTAGTTCTGGTTAGTTCCTGTTAGTTCTGGTTAGTTTTGGTTAGTTCTGGTTAGCTTTGGTTAGTTCTGGGTAGTTTTGGTTAGCTTTGGTTAGTTCTGGTTAGCTTTGATTAGTTCTGGTTAGTTCTGGTTAGTTTTGGTTAGTTCTGGTTAGCTCTGGTTAGTTCTGGTTAGCTTTGGTTAGTTCTGGGTAGTTTTGGTTAGCTTTGGTTAGTTCTGGTTAGCTTTGATTAGTTCTGGTTAGCTTGGGTTAGTTCTGGTTAGTTTTGGTTAGCTCTGGTTAGTTCTGGTTACTTCTGGTTAGCTTTGATTAGTTCTGGTTAGCTTTGGTTAGTTCTGGTTAGCTTTGATTAGTTCTGGTTAGCTTTGGTTAGTTCTGGTTAGTTTTGGTTAACTTTGGGTAGGGGCGGGGGGCAAATTTTTGTACAGTTGAATGCGTTTTGCGCATGTTTCCGGGCCTGTTTTGCAAAAATTTGCTTTAAAAAACGACCTTAAACAACTGACTTTTTATTTGGACCTACTACCTACTTTGCTGACATCAAATAAGATTGTTTTTCTTTGTTAGTTTTGGTTAGTTACCCCGATAGTTAGGTAGCTTTGACGCAAAAATGAAAGTACAAATAAAAAATATAAATTAAAGAAGAGGGACCTCCAAATATTAATATTAAGGGCTCAAATCTTTACAATATTTTCTTTTGGCACACAAAATCATATTTTTACTATATTTTTCAAAAAAAAAAAAAAAAATAAATAAATAAAATTAAAAAATAAAAATTAAAAATAAAATAAAATATATTTTTTTGGCCCAGTCTAATGTATATGTTTATAAAAAGTATGTTCTAAACATCTCCTCTGCCATATCAAGTGCCAAATACAGAATTTATGACACATTTTTTGTCCCTGTTTTCATTAGCCATGTTTGTTCTCTTCTTGTCACCAAAAAATACTCATAAAAAATAAAAAAAAATGATGTATCTGCGTCCTGTAATTTATTTGAGGCTCGATTTTAGGTAAAACATCTCCGGCTGTGCGTGGAATTGCGGCTGTCACCTTAATTTATTATTTCTGTGACAGATAAATCCTAACGAAACTAAAAACAATTTGTTTGGGGTAAGAGCCGCCAAGTTTTAATGCGAAGGATATTGATAGAAATATTTAAAAGTTTAAATTGGATAATCTGGCAAGGCAATTAAACAAAATGACAAAAGTTGTTTCGGGAATTAAGCTTTACTTAGCTTAGAGGGTTCCGGTATGTATTAATTATTTTTGTTCATAACTGGGTTAAATCGAAATTAGTTTATAAATTAAGGTAGGGATTATTATAACTAAATCTAATTTAACCTAAAATTAAAATAGTCTTTCTTTTTTTTTTTGGTAATTATTTATAAACTAGACGCATCGCCGCGCCAATTTAAATGAAATTTGGTATACAGGGGGTGACCACGAATCTGAAAGAATTTTCAGTCGGAATCGTTTTGTTTTCAAGATATTCATCATCAGATTTGATAACCAAACTCACCTAAATTCACTATTTTCCCCTTCTTTTTGCACTCAATTTTTGAGTTTTCTGCTAAATTGGTACTTAATATTTGATTTCCACCTCTAAAAACCACATTTTTCTATTTATTTTACCCATTTTTTCAAATTTCATTTAAATCGGCGATGCGTCCGGTTTGTAAATAATTACTTTTTTTTAATAAAAAACTTGACAATTGGTTGGTTTATTTATTCTTGGCTCTGGTCCTTTTTTTCCCAATTTACCAGCACATTCGGGGGAAAATCTGAATAGTCGAGCTGGTATAGCTCCCAGAAATTCCAGATTCTTTCACTATATGTTTTATCTTGAACTTATAAAGTGGCATGAATTTCGGCCATCTTCCCTGGACCTGCTACTGGTATCGCGCATAACCGGTTTCTATCAGTGCTGACCACCCTCTCCCGCGACGCCTGCCACCATTTTCCGCCATAGGAAAAACCTCGTGCAGCATGCCAAACAGGAAACATCAGGTTATAGGAATCTTTACTCACAGCGCCTAGCTCCAGAAAAAAAGATGCCTTCTCAAATTCAGCTGTGAGTTTCCTATCTTCCTTGGAGCAACAGAACGTCTTCTACCTCCTCCATGCACGATAACACCTAAGAGCCGCATGAACCCAACTTGACAATTGATACTCTGAAAATAAAGAAATATTTTAAAATAACTGGAACTGTATAATAGTATTTTCTTATTTCATCTTGACTATTAACAAGTATATCAACATGCTGTTAAAAAACTAGCAATAATTATTGAATAGTGTTTTATACAGGGTGCCCAAGAATACGTGGGCAATCTCTTGGATTCATATAAAACACATAAAAATAATGTAACAAGTTTATATAAAATATAAAGTTTCTCTTTATAGACAGATATCTACGCCCTTAAAGGACGCCACTGGAAATCGGCTTTTCTTGAATAACTTTTACATCACCTGGTAAAATAGTTAGTTAGAGAATGCATAAAATAAGAGGGGCTTTTCCAATAAATATTTTAACTCTCATATGCTTGTAAGACTTAGTTTAGGTAACAATAGGTATTTATGATTATAACGAATAGTAATTGATTCCATAAGGCAAAAAACCTGGTTTTAAAAGATATAGCATGGGTACAGACAATAATAATGAAATTTTCTATAGTTTTTGAATACTAATGTTTCTCTTTTTTTACTTAGTTTAATTTAAAGCACCATTTTATTTAGTACATTAGTAAATTTAGTACTTAAATTAATTTCTTTGTTAATTGTTAGTTTCTGTTATTTATTTTAATCAATTTAGTTTGTTTTTAAAAATTACCAAATTTATAGAACTATTAATTTCTTGTATAACCCTTACAAAAAAATTAAAACATAAAAACTTAAATATTTTTTAAGGGTTAGTGTCTAGAATTATTTATTAAAAAGATATAAAAATGCTCTTTTTAATTAATTGATTTAAAAGATTTATAGTACTGATGAGATGAAAAGAAAAGTCATTGTCAATAAATCAAATTCTATTGTTTAGGGCAAAATATCATAATAAAACAAATTTAAAAATAATTATATCCAAAACTACGTTTTTTTAAATTTAAAGTATATCTAGGTATACATCGTTATAAAGCTTATAAAAAAGCCTCTTTAAAAATGTAATAGTCAACTATGGTTTCCATTTAAAAAAATGCAAGTTTATGTCGTAGTTTAATAACGGACTACTATATTAAATATCGGATTTTACCTTTTAATTACGAAGATTAATAGCTATAAGTTTCCTATTTACACTTTTTTCTATTTCGAATATCAACTGAGCTAGAGAGGACAAAATTTTTGGAAAAACGATTTTTTCAAAATATCTAGTAAGTCATGATTTTTTGAAAAACACAAAAAGTAATTTAAACTAAGCTCCAAAGACTGCAATTATTTGCCTTTAACCATCTTTGTAGCTGCAGTGGTTTCTCAGATTCCTTCACTAAACATCGAAAAAAACTCACCCTGTATCATAGCATACTGTTGATTGAAGTAACATTTTGTATTTGCTCTTAAACCTGTGTTAAAAAATAGAATTTCTGTATAAGTTTTACTCTTATTTTTTAAATTATTTATACAACCTTAATAAAAATATTTTTTATTAAAGAAGGTATTATTAATTAATTTCTTTTAAAGTAATTTCTTAATTTTTAATTATATTATTAAAAGAGCAGCACAGTTCTTCATTATATGTAAAAAAAAGTTTAATATATATACTGAAAATAGTTATTATACTTATATCTGTATTCTGTAGAAAAGCCAAATAATATTTTGTAAAAAAATTTGTTAATCTGTCAATAAATATGTTTTTAGTGTAGTGTTTACTGTGAAAATCTGGAAGACCTAAATAATAAAATATTTATGTTTCTCATAAAAAAATCAGTTTAAGGCTCTTGTGTACAAAGACACGGTAACATTTACAATATTTACGACACAGTTTTTGTTGTTTCACTACTCATTAAGCACGTTATTTCCTCTATTTCGTCAAGAGAAGGAAATACGAGAAAGATTTGGAATGAGCTTATCTTTTCGGAGCAATTTATATTAAAATAGTAATTTATGTAACAAGTGCATAAAGTGATATTTTTTTACGAATAGGAAGTTTGACAGCACGAGCCGTTAGGCGAGTGCGGCAATCCCATGAGTAAAAAGACACTTTATGCAAGTGTTACATACTATTTTTTTTCCACGGCCGTATAATAAATAAATTTCCAAAATACCATTTTATACATGTTTTATTTATCTAAACTTAATAATTTTAAATTCTGCAGCACAGCCATTATATTGCAACAAAAAAGCATAGCCTCCTTATTTTTTAAGAGGTAATCATTATCTTAATAACTATAAATTTATTATTTAATTTTAGAAAATTGTAAGTACTTACTTTTTGTACAAATTATTCTAAAACAGTATAAATTCCTTTTCAATTTCTTAGTCATCCAAATTTATTATTACCATCAATTTTCAATAATTTTTATTAAATTTATTTGCAAACTATTAAATTTTAAAACAAGTGACACATGAACTAAAAGAAATAAAGACGAAATCAAAGGTAACTTGACCATTTGGTTTAGTTAATGTCGCATTTTCTGTTACATAACATAAATTGATATTAAGGTCAAGTCATTAAAACAAAACACCAATTTAAAGTGTGAAAAAAGCTTCGAAGTGTTAAAAAAGTTACTCTTTTAACATTTTATGTAGTGTACTAGAATGGAGTACCTTAACTTCATGTTAACGATTAAAAAAATAGCATTTTTTTTAACAGTCGTGGAAAAATATTATTTTATGACTTACATACGTTTGGGTGTTTATTTACCTTTTTTAATGCTTTTTCGTAACTACCCAATGCTGCATTTTAAAACAACAAATAACCGTTATCGGATCAGACAAAAGATAAATAAAAAATAAAATTGTAATAAAAACTTAAAAAAAAATATAACCCATGAAAAAATTAGGTCGGTTAATAACATATGATATTAAAATATAAATTAATTTTTTTAAGTGTTTATTTTTTGCTTTCTAATTTATTATTATTACTATTAAATTGATAAACATACAGTTAAACACTACCAGTACCCATTTCACAGACTGCAGTAAAGCGCACAGGGACGTGTAAATTTATTTGGATTGAAACCTAACAGACGATCATGCAAAACTCACATTGGGAGGGTCACGGTTAGTTTCAGTTTGTTAAATCTTTTAGTAAATCAAATTGCGTCAGTCATCTACGAGGGTTTAGCCAAAAATGTAATTTTTGCTCAAGATTAAACTACCTATATTTTTGCTGATATTGCAAAATATTATAAAGAAAAAATGTTTGGCATTAAAGATTACTTCTAAATATGCAATTTGGATCATTTCCATTTTTTTTCTACGAAAATCGAAAAATTTTAGTTTGTACATTAGTACACTACATTTTATGATTATAAATGTCATAGGACAGTCTCAAACAATTTTATTAAATTTATTGTTATTTAAACAAGAAGAATGTACAATGCACTAATTTTTTGCAGAAAAAAAACATTTTTTTTTTGAAATGAGCAAAATTGCTTATTTGAAAGTAATTTTAATTCTAAATATCTTTTCTTTATAAAGATTTGCAAAACATTACATTTTGACCAAACCTCGTAAATGACCGACACAATTTAATATTTGATGATTGAATTTTCGGTTTTGGACCATGAGAAATTTTTTATAAAGAATATTTTTTTGTTTGTAAAATTAATAATACAAAAAGTTTCCCATATGACGCCAACTTACGTAGACAAACTGTATATTATAAAGAACTATTGTACCACTGCATAATACATTAAAATTAAAGATAAAGTATCTATATATATGTAGTATATTTTCTTAATGCCGGATCTTAGACTATAATAGGTAAGTCAGCTATTTAAAAGATAAAGTATGTAATGAAATAAATTAATAAAATATCTAATGCAAAATATTTATTTTTGTTTAGTTAATTTACAAATTTTACTTACTATATAGAGGAGGTTGCAACCCCTAAACATAGGGTCAAGGGCTTTCTGTCGAAATTATTTTATCATAATTCAATAAAATAAGTTTTAAACGAGACTGCTAGACGTGCACTGGGCCCTTGGTCGCGTCCCAAAAATATGGTAAACTTTTTTACTAAAAATTACTGTTGATCTAACTAAAAATGTAAAAAACCTCCCATTAAAACTGACTGACGGTCTTAGTTTGACATTACTTTTGTAAAATTGATAGACTGGTAAAAGATACACCTTTTGGTATAATAACCAAGTAAGAAAATAAAAAAAGTAAAACATGTTTGGCCATATAATAAGTATTTTTTAGTTAAGTTGTTTGTTAAAAGTTTTTTACATTTGTAGTCAGTTCAACAGTAATTTTTAGTAAAAGTTTACCATGTTTTTTGAGACGCTATTGAGGGCTCAGTTTACGTCTGGCAGTCTCGTTAAAATTTTATTTCATTGGATTATATTAAAATAATTTCGATCGAAAGCCCTTGACCCTATGTTTAGGGGTTTCAACGCTCTCTGTATAGTAAGTAATATTTTTATACAACCTTAACAAAAATAATTATTTTATAGTTAATATTTCATTAATTTATTTCTTTTAAATTAATCTTAACTTTTATTATATTATGCAAGGGCAGCATAGTTCTTTAAAATATACAAAAAGTTTTTTTTTAATGTTTATTACATATCATTATTTTGAAGAAAAGCCAAATTTTATTTTGTTTAAACTCCTACTTACCTCGCTGAGACACCTACGTTGGTATTTGGGCTCTTAGCCTTCGTGGAATGTCCAAAGATAAAAGAAACTAAATTTAAAAAATATATATTTACGTGCGCAAAAACATACGTAAAAATACTTCTAGTTTTCAATTAAAAAAATCTCTTTTGCTTAATTAAAAAATATATCACTGACATGCAAATAAAGAGTTCTTTGTTACTTTAATAAAAAAGGTTTTCCCCTTACACATTAATTCTTTACAATCTCAACCCCGTTCGGAACACAATGTCAAACATACAATTAGAATTTCCGTCATGTCAAATCCCTATATCTTCCATTTTTATTTCATTTTGTACAAAAAAGAGCGCAGACGTCTGCTTTGTTTGCGTATCTCAAAGTCATCAGTCATTTTATGTCCTACATCTCCCTTAAACCAAAAATCGTACGGACAAATTTAATCTCGACTATATTATTTAGATGTAAAATGAAATGTCTAGAATTTAATAGATTTCTTGATATCTTTTTACTTTTAAAGAAAATTTTAAATTGCCAAACTTTTTTAATAAAAGTAAGTTTAATTTTGTAAGTAATAAGTTTATGATAAAACATATAAAACATTTTTTGTACAAAAATGGAGAAGGGTAATTATTTTTATTTATACCTTACAATTAGCTACAATTAATAATAAGAAATTAATTAATAGTTAATTTATTTATAATTGTTACATTTACATGTTAATTGCATAAACCAATGATAAGCGGTGAAATAGCTTAGTTGGTTAGGTAGCAGCCCGATTTTATTCAATTAAATATGGTAAACATAATTTTGCTAATAGACAAGGGAATAAAAAATAGCAAAAAATGTTACCCAGTGCGGGATACGAACCCAGAGTGTCGACAAGGCATGCACTGCTAAATGCTGCTACCTAAACAACTAGGCTATTTCACCGCAATTATAAATAAATTAACTAATAATTAATTAATTATTATTTATTGCAGCAGACCTATGCTGGCAGATGTTGTTCACTTGCATTCACTACGTTAAAATCTGCTGAAAATATTATTTCATTTAATTAACATATGAGGGTTTATTTTCTTAATGCCGGATCTTAGACTATAATAGGTAAGTCAGCTATTTATTTTATTCTAGATACATATTTACTTACTTAACCTAAAAACTAGCCATAAGCTATTAAGTCAAAATGCGTCTTAAATAAACTAAATTGCTGACATACCAATTAGTAGTTCTTACACTTGACATAATTATAGGTTATTGTATTATTTGTCACTCTGACAGTAACAGAAATATTTAAAAATAATTAAAACTAAAATATTATTTTGTTTTTAAACTTTTAATCATTAATAAGGTTATCAGCATACTGCTGATTTCTTAAAACCAGCAATAATTGAGTGTTTTTAAATTTTTAATGTAGAATTTATTAAATTTAAAATTTGCTAAAATAAACAGGGTATTCTCTTTAAAAACCTACTAGGCAATAAAAATTATGTGTTTGAGACATCTTGTATAATAACTGGTACTGTCAGTAAAAGATTGTATCCAAATAAACATTTTTATATTAGTTTTTTTTGTCTTGTACAGGGTCAAAGTTATTTCATGTATAAATAGGGACATCCTGTATAGGGTTTTCATTTATATTTTGCCACCCACTTTAAACTATAACCAAGTATAGAAAAATACGTCCTGTATAAAAGTTTCATACTTTTTACCTATTATCTTTTGAGCATAAAAAAAGAAACAAATGAACATTAAAAACTCACAAAACATTTAAAGGTAAACTTTTGCAAATGGTACACTCTGTATATTATGTTACCATTAAAAGATATTTGAAAAAACTTTACAAAAATACCACATTTAATAATTCTGTCTTTAATCGTTTCGGAAATATGTCCATTTTCATCTGGATATAATTTCCATTACATCTACAGTGTCAGCTTAAGCCGCGTCCATACTTGCAACAATTCGCCGCATACCCCGCTACATAGCGCGGACGTGGACGTGGACGGAATTCACGTCGTTTTAAGGGCTTGGCGAATAATTTGCCTCTTTAGAGCTTGTTGGTTTTTGGCGTTAAGGGAGCGCGCAAACAGGTTGCTTAGTTTAAAAGAATGTTTGGCGATTTGTTGTAAGTCTGATCGTAGGTTTAGTGCGTCGGTAGGCATAATGGAAACTATATCTAATATTTTTCAGATTTTAAGTGATCATATTTTAAAAACTATTAAAAATAAATATATCAAATGTGGTATTTTTTGTAGCTTTTTTAATGACCTAATGGTGACATAATATACAGGGTATCCCATTTAAAAAAGTTTACCTTTTCATTTGTTTTTAAGATTTTGATGTTCATTTGTTTCTTTTTTATGCCTAAAAGATAATAGATGAAAAACTAAGAAACTTTTTTATATGACATTTTTTTAATCCTTTTTGATTATAGTTAAACGTGGGTGGCAACATATGAATTTAATTTTGTTTTAATTATCTCTGCCAATTTTTTTTAAAGAAATAGGTTAAATGGTAAGAGTTACAAAAAAACTAAGATACGTTCTTCTTTTCTTTTTCAGTGTTTAGTTTAATGGCGCAGTCAGATCCACGCTAACATTGGTTTGGGTGATTCTCAAAATTTGTTGATTTTTATTAAGTCTTATTACCCGGACATTGGTAAAGCAAACACCAAACTTTAAATCCAAAACTTTTAACATAAAATCCAATAACGTACCAAACACAAATTTAAATGATTTATTTTTAGAATGTAATTAAAAATAAAGTTGGTTATTGATTGACTAAATATTCACTTATTTGTTAAAGGGTATGTATATATATAACCATAAATAAGTTTTGAGATATACGTACGTTTATTTGATTTTTTCCAAATAATTTCCACCACACTTTTCCATTCTAACAAACCAGTCACTGAAAATAGCTTTCCACTTTTCATTTGAAATTTCAGCGTATATTTTTCCCAGGCCTCTAGTAGCGCGTCTTCAGTTTTAAACTTTTGTCCTTTCAGTTGGCTCTTGGCAAAAGGAAACAACCCAAAGTCACACGGCGCCAAGTCGGGGCTATAAGGCAGATGTTCCAAAAGTCTCAAGCCTGCATCTGTCAAAAATTAACTGGTAAGTTCAGCTCGATGAGGTGGGGCATTGTCATGATGAAGGTACCAGCTAACGAGTTGAGAGTTTGGGCGAATCACTCTTAACTTTTCTATAAGTTTTGAAAGGCATACTGTAGTGTACTAGAAAGCATTTACGGTCTTCTGTTTTCGGAGCACAACACGTTCAATTATTCCTCTTGAACCAAAGAAAACAACTATCATTATTTTTTTACAGATCTTGATTTGCGAACTTAGGTCGGAGTTTCTTCACCTTCGAGAACCCATATCTTATTCTGTTATTTAGTTGGGACGTCGTAATAATAAAGATAAATTTCATCTATCGCGACGATCAACACTATGTCTTTAGATTTACCCTTCTGGAATTTGGACATCATTTTTTACACCAATTCACTCTTTGTGTCTTCTGCTCGGAAGTTAACTTGTATGGAACCCAAAGAGTACAAATTTCTCTAAAACCCAAGTGCTCATATATGATCGTGGGTAATGTTGCTAAACTAATGGTCAATGTCTTTTCTAACTGTAGACAGATAATTCGTCGGTTTGTTTCTATAGCTTTTGGACAGCAGATTTGTTTTCTGGGGTAAATACTTCACACGGTCGACCTGAGCGTGAGGCGTCTTAGAGCGTAAAGGAGCCCCACTGAAATTGTTTGTACCATCTGTATATGGTCGCACGAGATGGACAGTCATCACCAAGTATAGTCTTTATTTCTTCTAAACATTGTTCTTGAGATAACCCACGTAAAAAGTTGTATTTCCAAATTGCACGGCACTCGATAGTCGTCAACGACGCCATTGCGCTAAAATCGCTGGACACGAACTGGCGCAAAACTGATAGTTTACTAATAACTATGTAGGACTACGACATGTAATGACATGTACAAACAAAAAACATTAATGTTACTTTCCTGCACCGTTTAGTTACAAAGTATCTCAAAACTTACTGAACACCCTACGTACATACATAACCTTTAAAAAATAAATGAATATTAATTCAATACACAGTCAACTCTATCTCTTATTTTTTGTTTGTTTGTTTGTTTGTTGTTTCGCTATTTAAAACAATCCAAAATATTAAGTGTTATGTATTGTTGTAATCGCAAGACATACCTACTACAATTTTTAGAATACTTATATACAGGGTGTCCCATTTCATGTAAAAAGTTATATAAATGTTGTAATTAAAGTTTGTTTGTAGCTCCCTAAGTGTCCAAGTAATAAGACATAAAAATCGGCAAATTTTGTAAATCACCCTGTATCTTCTAAAAAAATCAAGTTAGCGTAGATCTAATTGCCACATTAAACTAAAGACTAAAAATGAGAACGGGACACGTATCTTATTTCAGGCACTTCTATCTCTGTCGGTTTTAAAATGTAAACTGTAAATGAAGTTTTTACTTGAAAACGGACAGAAATAGTTCTGCCCGAACCGTGGTGTGAAAAAATGAATAGAGACAATTAACGTCCGAAATTCTTTTTTGTTGTTTCTCTTTCCGTTTAGCTTATACCCTATAATCCCAAACCAAAAAAACCACCCTATACATATTTTAATATAGATTTTTATATGAATATTAATAAAAGTAATATTTTTATAGTGCAAACTTAATCAATATACCTAAATTAGACCCCCATTTCACTGGCTACCTTAATTAATTTGTTGTTTCCATTGCGCCGAGTCAACAGTAATTTATCCCTAGGCAACGTGTCTTGTTTTAAGCAAAGATATGGCCATTAAAATGACCTTTAATAAAATTTTGATGTAATATTTTAAAGAATAAATGGTCTACGTATATTAATTTGCAAGTTTCTTGGTTCTAAAATATGCTAAAATAAACCAAATTTAACTTAACTTATCTGTATACCAACTTCCTTATTGCTAAGTTAGTAATAATTGACCAAAGAGAAATTTAAAAAATTGCGGTTACCTCCGGGGATATCCGAAAAAAACCGAAAAATTCAAATATTTATTTTATTTTTTAAGGCTCTGTTAGTGATTATTTTGAAAAACCAATTGCACTTTTTGCTCTTAAAGAAAATATTTCTATTTTTTTCAATACGACGTTTCGTGTTTTAGCTACCATCATCAGTTTTATTTTTTTAAATACGGACCATGGTAGCTAAAAAACAAAACATCGTATCGGAAAAATAAAAACATTTTCTTGAAGACCATAAAAAAGTGCCCTAAACAAGTGCTATTGGTTTTAAAAACAATCACTAACAGGGGCTTAAAAAAATAAAATTCATTTTTTGTTTTTTTATATATCTCTGGAAGTAACTTGAATTTTTAAATTTCTCTCGCCCAATTATTTAGCGCAACTTTGCCTTAGTTTAACCAACTCTTCATCTCTTATTATTACTGAAATGGCAATGCTTATGCACCAAATTTGTAACACCTGTTCAGGGTGGCCCAATAATTGTCCAAGAAAGTCCAATATTTCTGTTGTTTAACGAGATATGATGAAACGTTTTTGTTTTTTTCTTAAGTTCCAAAAATATATAAAAATATACACAGTGTCCAAAAAAAATTATAGCCAAGAAGTTGATTTTTTAAAATTCCCATTTCTGTTTACATAATTGGATTTAGCACAAAATTTTGTATATAGTACGGTATTTTATTTTTGCACTCGTGGCAATATTACCACGCTATTTATAATTTACTGAAACTTTGGTAAAAACAGGATACCCAAAATTGGGTAAAAACGGAAATAAATTAGATAGTTTAATACCCTGCTAGGTATTTTAAAACATTAAGAACCCCTGTAAAAAGGCCCATGGCCAATATCTCAATATTTCAAATGCTAAATCTCATTTTTTAATGGAACACCCTGTATATTGGGCCATTCCTAGATTTTAGAAAAAATAGTTTAAGTCTCTTAAGCTGATTTCTATGCCAAAAATTTAAGGTTTCTAAGATATTTTAGATTTTTAAATAATTTATGACAAAAAAAAGTAATTTTTTGATAAAAAGAAAGTTTTTTTTTTAATGGAACACCCAGTATATTTGTTAATATTCTTAAGATGTTATCATTTATCTTTAAAAAATGTAGCATACGCTATGGTTATTTTTTAAAAAACGCCTTTATCGACCTGAGAAAAAATATCCTATTTCTTTGTTGCCGCATTTTTTGTAACGTTAGATGCAGCAAATTTTTATCATTAAATACTATTTTAAGAGGTCAATAAATGCTCTAATTCTAAATATAACCATAGCCTATCTGACATTTTTTTAAGGAAAAAAGATAGCATTTTAAAAATATTGTCAAATAAATATAATAATTAAAAAAAATAATATGAAGTTTTAAAAACCTTGAATATCTAAAAATCTTACATTTTTGTTATAGTAATCGCTAACAAAACCTATCTTATTTTTGTTCCTTTAATGTAAAAATGATCAACATACTGGGTGTTACAGTGAAAAAATGAGATTAACCAGTTTAAATATTAAGATATTGCCCATGTTATTAGAAATACCCTGTACTCGGACAATTGGGACACTTTGTATACACTTATGTTATTAAGTGTATGAATCGCTAGAATCCTTTTTGTTGTTGTCATATCCAGTTAACAAGTTTTTTTAAGTTAACAGATGTTCCCCAACAAAAGAAGAATCGCGAATGCGACTGTGCCCACGTCTATATTTTTCCACGCTACGCCACTGCCTTCTGAGAACATTGTATCTGGGAAAAATAGTTGTATTTTTAATAAAATAAGGGTTAGAAATAAAAAGCAAAAATACCCTAAAACCATTTTAAAAAATAATACCCCATAACATTTCTAAATTTGTTTGAACTCCCTGCAATACTTCTGTTTTAATTATAAAGCTTATTCCCAGCCAAAGTTAAATAAGACAAGGCGGTTGCAGCGTAATATTGTTTACAAGGGTTTTTCTTTCAACGCCAACAAAGTTTTGATTTTATCATGAATATTCAGCGACTAAACTTAAATCGAAATGCATCTAATTATTTTGTAAACTTACAAATTAGTTTTATAAGAATTAAGGGCTTCTAAGCCAGGAAAAGATAAAACGCAAAAGTTGGTTCGTGATTACATCGTTTTAATTGGAATCTAATTAATATACAAAATCCTTTCAAAGTCAACAAACTTTTGTTTAATATTTTGTAGCTTAGAGACAATAGAAAGTTTAAGGTTAACGTTTATTTTTAAACGACTTATTTTTAATTTTAATAAAAATGTAATCAAAATTTGAATTTTTGGTCTTTATTTTGAAATAATACATAAAAATAAATAAAATAAACCCTTAAAGAGGTAACAGGTCTGTCCTAAATCGGCAACTACCGCATTTTTAAATAACTTTTTATAAACTAGTCCACCAAACTTTTGTTTAATATTATGTGGCTTAAAAATATACAAAATTAAAAATTAATTTGTTTTTGTGTACTACTTTAAACACATCTTTATTGTCAATAAAAGTATAATTGTTATTTACTAAACTGGTAGTTAAGGTAAAATTAAAATTTAAATAACACTTTTAAAAGCAGGACTACTGGTTAAAACGAAAGAGCATGGTATTTAAAACCAAAGATATTTATCGTGTTTTTTTCAATTTTGCTTCTAATAAAAATATAAATTCATTTTAAATTATACAGAGTTTATCAGGTATTGCGTATTGTCGTACATTTTATTTATTACCTACAATGCAATATATTAAGAAATTGGTCGTTTAAGTTCATTAATATTATATTGGCAGTATTACCAAGAATTAATCAGGTAATAATAGGGTTTCTATTAATCCATTAGTTACCACGGTATCTGTATCAGGCGCGGGTCGTCCATAACCAAAAAATAATAGGAAACAATTAGTTCTAACATCCTACCAAACATAAAGTTTAAACCTATTACTATACGAAAACACCCTAATAATCAATTTAAACAACGAAAACTTCACACGGTAAGTGCATTTTATGACTGGATTATATATACAGTATTATCCAGTAACTATTTATGTTTTCATCTAAGGTTTTCATGTGTAGATTTTAAGGTTATTGGTTTTTCAAGATGATGCTTTATCGTAAAATTATTTTATATTGTAAAATATAGTTATATAGTTATTTTTGTGGTTTTTAAGTACTTTTATTGTAAAACATACATTTGTCTTATATCTATATTCGTATGATTTTCTTTTTCATTAAACATTTTGTATACCTACAATTGTTAATATTTGCTAAACCATAAAATGTCGCTTGAGTCTTACCTTTAAACGGACGAAATGGTAAAGGGGTGGGGTAATTTAATGCATGTAAGAACAAAAGTAATTAAGGGTTGATTATTAGTTGTTCAAAAAATTTGCCGTACCAAAAAAAAAAGTATGCGCAAATTAATGCGTTTGTGCGCTTTGCCAGTCATTTTCCTTCGTCACGAAGGGTACACCCACGTGCTTCAAACAAACTATCGGGCAGAATCACCAGTACCGTATTGTGCGATTTCCGCCCTTTGTGTAAGCCGTTCAACGCCATTTAAATTTGACTAGGCCACTTTGTTGGGCGTTAATTCTATTTTTTTCTGAACTTTTGTTCGGTCACGATAATATATAACCTATAGCACTCCTAAATAGTTAGTGTAGCTTTATGATTGTGAAATATTTTTATAATCGGTTCAGTATTTCCAAAACAAACAAAAAAATTACAAACCTTACCTTTTTATATTATTAGTATAGATATTTTACGTTGTATGGTGTGGTTTGTTAGTGCTTTGACTGACTTATTTTATATTTTGTGGTAGGATTTTTTCTTTATTTATTTCACAAACAATTTTAAAACCATTTGTTGTGATACAAGTGCTCAACCATGCCATACCAGTTTTATACTACAATTATACTCTTATATGATTATTTTATTTATTTCTTCTTTTTTGGTGTTCTTTATCGCTGTAGGTTTGTGGCCAATTTTTTAAAATGTTTTTTTATTTTATGCCATTCTCAGAAGTTGCTGGACGAACATTTATTACCATCCAAGTTCTGATATTGCTAACTCACAACATTGCTTTTGGGCCGATACCTTTCTGCCCCTTTAACTTGCCTTGAATTACACCATTATATAAAATAAAACAGAAGTATTGGACCCAAAATTGTGATATATGCTAAATAAGACCCTTTGGGATCAGGATCAGGACTTTTTCCTAACCTTAAAAACCGGAATAAATCAGAAATTTAAACGCTTTTTTTCAAAGTAACCTAAATTCATAACATAAATAAAAACGTATGTTGCATGTTTGGGTCACCACCATTTCATTCTTAAATACATCGCTAAAGAACTTCAAAACTGAAGAAAAATATTGGAGGCTGTGATTTTCGTCCGTTTGCGTTCGTCAAACTAAGATGGGAACAAAACCCCAATACAATTTTTTGAGTTTTTTAAGAAAAAGATTGTGACTTGATTTCTGATCGCGCTTTCGTGCAGTACTAAAAATACTCAATCTGAGTCTGAAAAAAATTTAGTAGTTTTTCTTTATTGTTTTGTGTTGTATTGTTTTTTTAACACAATTACAGAAATACATTTGAAAAAGCAAGGTTTTAAGTATTACTACTTCTATAAACTTTTCGATTTTGCTACTCGGTTAGACGAACAGTTCCGAAGTTAAAATAAGGGCAAAATAAGGCATGACCTAAAACCGACATAAGTAAAGCCAGGCACTATACTTATTAAGGAAGTCCTTATCCTACTATGCATCTGCGCAAGCTCAGATGTCAAAATAAGGCCGGTATTATTAGTGTCTGGCCTTATTTCACTGTGCAATAATTCTCTAATAAACGCACGATAGTAAAATTGTTATTCCTCTTAACGTAATCCGTTTACCGTTTTTTTAAACTTATTAGCCTCGTCACACTATTTTTACTAAAAAAAATCTGCATAGGCAGGAAATCGAACGCGTTTAGTGCCATTATTATACAGGGGTTTCCTAATTGCAGTAAGAAAATAGAAGACCGTATTCCCAGGCCAATTATTAAAAAAGGTAATTTAAACATAGGTCCGGAAATGCTTTGTTTATAAGACAGGGTGTCAAACTTTGAAAAGAAAATCGGGTTTTATTAATAACTGAAATGTTCCTTATTTGATTTTAATGCTATTTGTTAAAGTAGGAAGTTAATTTAGCCCATAATTAATTTTAATTAGCAATACCAGTGGCGGAGTGGGACATATCTCAGCTAATATCATTGCCAAAAACATGTACGCCACTGATTTTTTTTAATTTTATTTTTTTTCGGATAAAACATTTAAAAATACAATTTTTTTGTTTTTTGGAAAAAAAAAATCTGCATATTTCTGGACCATACAAAAAATTTTAGGACATTTTTTTCTTTAAAACAGTAAGTTTTATAACTTTCTATTGGCAATAAAATGTAACGACAAACACAAATAATTAATTAAATAACGTGTATATCTAATATGTTACTAAAAAAGTGTTCGAAATTTTAGGTTTTTAAAAGTTCAACACCCTATATCTTGAGAACGAAAAATTTAAAGACCTATGTATATATGAACTTTTATTTATACAAGTGGCTTAAGAACAAATGGCATTATTTTTCTTCGAACTTTTGTTTATTCATAATAAAATATAGCCTATAGTACTCCTAAATAGTGTAGCTTTCTCATTGTAAAAGAATTTTGATGATTGGTTAAATATTTTCGAAGATTAGCTTCAAGAGTAAAAATGAATACTAAAGAAGCCACGTGATCATCGGTTCTGTCTCACTTTTAAATTATTTACTTTTTGTTACTCGCACACTATTTAAACGACGCGTTTAGAAAGAAATAGTTGATTGCCGTCCTTATTTGTATGACGCCTGGGGCTTCTTTATAACTGGTTTCAACTTTACAAACAAACAAGTTGCTTTCCTACCTTTTTATTGTTAATGAGGCGAGGAGTGGCGTACCCCGTGAAAATTTTGAGTTTTGAAATTTTTTAGACCAAGAATATATTTTTTCCTACAATTAAAAAAAAAAGGTCTCAATACATATTTTCTTATATTTTGTACTATATTACATTGTTTCTGTGTATCCTCTAGCAGAGTTGGGTCGAATATTGAAAATCGGTATTCGAATACGAATACCGAAAAATTATTCGAATACTCGGTATTCACGAACAACCGGCATTCGAATACTGCAAAAAAAGATTCGAACACTGGAAAAAAGAAAAAAAAAAAAAACAAGGAATAAAAATTTAAAGAGAAAAAAGGTCCTCGTGTCATTTTTCCCTTCTTTTTGTTCCCTTTTGGTATTCTACTCGTGACAATTTTAGTTTTTCGAATACTACTTACACATTCCGGTATCCGAGTACTTAAAAAAGTATTCATCAAATACTTCAAAAGTATTCGAATACAGAATTCCAAATACTAACCAAAAAAGTATTCGACCAAATACCGAATACCAAACACACAAATGTATTCGAATACTATTCGAATACCGGCATTCTGAATACTATTTAGAGTACTAAGTATTCGAATACGACCCAACTCTGTCCTCCAGTGACCGGGAGAAACTACTGTTTGGCCTAAAGCCGGGAGACTGACTGCCGAAACCGGGAGACTTCCGGTCAAACCGGGAGGGGTGGCAACCCTACAAGTTACAAACTTTACCTCTTTATTATATTAAAATATATTTAGTAAATATCTTCCTTATCCTATCCTATCCTTAATTATTGTGCGCGTCGAGTCTGTGATATATTTTTTAAAATTATTATTATACATATATATTTATATAACAAATTGTTATACATATAAATATATAACGAATATTTTTCTTTACATATTTATTAATAAAATTTGATTTTAAGATTTTTAAATAAATTAATGATTTATAGAAGATTTTAAGTGCGGTACTGGAAATGACTTTTAACTCCGCATGTTTCCAAAACCCACGGGTTTGTTTACTGTGCAAGATCCAAAAATCCACTAGCCACTGTGTATCTAATATAAGATATCTGTGGTACCATCTCTCACTTTTAAGATAAAACAAATTCAAAGCAAGTATGTTTTTTATTTAATGTATTTAAAATTTTAAAAAGCTTAAAAAAAACTGCCTAACGTAGATTTTTAAAATTAATTTTTATTTTAATAAGTCTGTTTTGATTTACGTTGTTGTATATTAATTATTTTTCTTTATTTATGTACAAATCTTAAAAAAAAACTATTTATTAATTTTACTCCCTTATCTTTGTCGCCAAGTTCTATTTAATCAAAAATTTGTAAAGCAAGCCTTTTATTCCAGATTTCCATCACCTGTTTATGACAGACTTCTAATTAAAATTCCCAGGTTTTGCTAATCACCAACAAACGAAACTTTTCCAAAAACCATTCGCATCGTTAAGCAAACAATTTCTCGTCAGATTTTACACTAAATAAATTAGTTTTTGCACGTATCGCTTAAACTGATAATTTTTCTAAATTATTAGGAATGGAGATTTAATTAATTTATCAACTAGTTAAAAGGTTAACAGCAAAGAAGTCGCCTATTGATAAAATGCGGCACAACAAAAAAATTGGAAACTTAATAAAATTTTATATTATTTTGTCTATATCGAACCCAGGGTCGCTAACACCCGGGGAGTTGCCACCATCTTAACAGGAGGGTGAAATTGTTTTATTATATAATAATCACAGGAATCAATCAAAAAGTTATTCTAAGCAGAAAAAAATCTATTTTTTTTTCGTGAAACTAATATTTTTAAAGTTATTTACGATTGAAAGAAACAATATTTTGACAAAAAAATCGACGTTTCTAATGGTTTTTGGGAATTGCTCAAAAATTATGTTTTTTATTACAAAAATTATAACTTTAATAAAGACAAAAAAATCAATTCAATTTTATTATTATTTTTTAAATTGATGGTGATGACTCGCAAATGTAATTTTTGACATACAATTTAAAATATGACAAAATCAGATGGACTTAGGTAAAACACATTATGTACAAAATATGTTTAAAATTTAACAAAAAATCTAACACATAAATAATACATAAGGTGTTCCAGTTCAAATAAGGAAGTCGACCTTAATTTCCGGTATAACCGGAAGTGCTAAAACTGTCAAAATATTTTAGTCGTATGTTCCTTACCGACTTTACAATGTTACCAAATATTCAAAAAAAAACAGTTCTTCGTGGAATAACAATAGTCAATTTTTAAAAATTAAAAAAATCACTGTGAAAAAATGATAGTTTAAAGTTTTTATGCATATATTCCTCGAATACTGTGTCTTTCCCCTGACCCTTACAAGACAGGGGAGAGACATACAGGGTAGAGAGTTTTTAACATTAAAAATAGAAATAATAACAATAATATTTATTGATTAACCAAGAAAACTTTTAAATCTATAGACAAGTACAGTAAATGTACAGATGAGTTAAAATTTTTAAATGAATAAATTGAAAATAAAACTTAGCAGGGTAGTGACTTTATTCGCTGTCCTTAAATGTATCTAAAGCGTTTTAGTTATGAAATAAATTACCAAATGATCTTTAAACAAATGCCCTTTTTCAGAAAAAAATTAGCATGCCAGTGGAAAGACGTAAAATTCGGGGGACAAACGTAAGTAAACCTCAAGAAAAAAAAAAAGTAAAAAAAAAAGGACATTTTACTTGCTTGATTATAATACTTTATTTAATTTTGGCAAAATATCAAAAAATATTACTTTTTTTTGATTTCTCTGAATCTACTTGATTTATAGGTACCTAAAATTACTAATACATAAACAAAATTGGGCCGTGAACATCTCAGAAGACAAATGTTTTTCGACTTTGAGACAAAATTGTGACTAAATTTAATTTAATAAAGAAATTAACTTGAGTGACCAGCTAAACGACAACATAAACTTTTTCATACCTATATAAACGACAACAGGGGTCACATACGACCCCATGAAGAATTAATGGTGTTTTAAAGTTCAAACAGCTTAAGACCAATCTAATTTCTTTTTGTTGGTTGTTTTGTAATTTAGCCAATGATTTTTTACAGGAAAAGAAAATTTATTTTTGCACATCTTCATTAGAGTCCCATAAATATTCTTCAAAGCATTACTTGTGTGCAGTAAAGCATTAGAACTTCCAATTTTGTTTTATCGGCCTGTCTCGTATATCTTTGTGCTTTTGAAAAGTGTATCCTATTTTTATTTAATATATTTATTATTTATACATAATTTTTCGTTAAAATACGTAGCAATTTTACGCAGCATGTTGTCGTCAAAATAAAATTTTCAAGGTACCTATTCAGTTTCTGTTCCTTTAGGTTTAGGGAGATGCGGAATCAATTTTTTTCCTGTCCGTGTTAATTAAAAAAGGTTAAGAGTGCCATCTGTAACTATTGCTTTTATTATTCACGTCGTTGTAGATGTGCTAAAGGTACTTCATCGTCACGATTCATTTTTAGTTAGTTTATACAATTCTTTTTCTTCATATTCTTCAAATTCACTTTAATTCACTTCCAATATTACTTAAGTCATAATTATTATTGTCAATAATTTTATTACTTTCTTTATGTCGTCTTTCAATCTTATTTGGATTTTTTTCACTTTAATATTCTCTTTTAATAGACATTTTATTTTATTACGCAAACAACAACAGGGTCGCTGGCGACCCCAAACACCTATAACTCAGACAATAACCTTCTGCAGCATACGTAATTTGCAGTGGTAAAAGTAAGAGCCAAGCTACAAAGGTAGGTGTAGCAGCAAGATTATAATACAACTTTTGCAAGAAATATTTCTAAATTATTATTCGGTGGGGTCATGGGTGACGCCGTGTTGTCGTTTAAAGGTTAAGACAACACATTCTTTTAAATATTTTTTAAAAAATTTACGTCTTGACTAAGAATGACCCATAGATTTAAATATCTGGAATAAGTCTTGTAAAAGATTTTTTTTTTGCAAATTAAAAAAAATGCAATACATCGGTTGTATATTGTCGTCTTCGTTGTGCAATAATTTAAATCGTAGAAAATATGCAAATTAAACATTTCTTAGTGACAATACAATAAAAGTTAAACAGATATTTAGTTTTTGTTCTAGTTTTTGTCTAGAGAAACAAAACTGGTTTCTCTCTGGTAACGTCGACTAAGAAATAAAAATACAATAAAAGTTCACCGCATTTTTAACCTTGTATTTCAGCTTCTATTGCATATTGAAAAATGCGGAAGTCATAGAAAGACCTACGTTACAATGTTGTTTAATTTTTTTCTGTAAAATAGTCTTAAGCCTAAACTATAGATAAATTGTGTGAAGGTATGCCTAACATCATAAAAGATATTGTAACTGTTATAATCACACAGCGTTTTTCAATATTAAACCGTCAATAATACATATGTATATAGATTATTTGCTTCTTCTGAAAAGTTGGTAAAATGTTAGTTACAACGTTGTTTAAGCCAACTTTTAAATTTCCGATATTTCTTTTATCCAAATGGTATCTACTTAATTAGGCCAGTTAAATATAAAGGATGTTTAAAATAAAACCTGTAGTAAAATATATATCCTAGTTTTTTGTTAATTTTTTAATTTATGAATATTTTTTATATTTTGCTCCAAAATTCATTACAATCATGTCATTTTAATAGTAGGTACGAAAAATAGGTAATTAATTTGTTAATAACGCATGCTTAAGAACGTCGGACAATGGCCTTTTGATATAAAACCAATAAACTTCCTATAAATAAATTATTACTGTCCGTACTTGCTTTTCTACACGGTGTTTGTAGTGGTGCCAAGCTAATATTATGGTAAAAATACCCTATTAAAATAAGAAAAAAGTTTATATACACGGTGTCTCTAAAAACTTAAGACAAAATGTGAGTCCTTGAACCCAATGATCGCAATTTATCTTAGTCGAAAAGTTAATGCCTTGTGAGATACAGGGTGTCAAAGTTTTTATTTTATTTTAGGTATTTTTAAATATTTTATTTATAATCGGAAATCTTTTTTACCAGAATTCGGTAAAGGAAGTAATTGAAAACTACTAATATTTTTGCTGTTAAATGTGGGAGGAGCCACCTGCAATCCGTTGCTTTTGTTCAAAGTGACATTGTTTTTTTGCCTGAGTATATTATGATTCTAGTAGACATGTTTTACTCTCTTACATCTTTGGCTCAAAAAGGTATGTCACGAGGAACCATTTCTAAGATATTTTAGATTAAACCTTTTTATTTCACACAAAAAATTTGCTTTGCATTCCTTTACGCTTTATTTGGGAAATCCGGATTTTTTGAATGGTCTGTATAAATTGCTACTACTATTTTCATACTACAAAATACAACGATTTAACTTAATTTGCCTTAGTTAAAAAGTTAATCGTTTGTGGGATACAGGATGTCCAAGTAAAAAAAAATGGAAAATTTGGCACCCTGTGTGTTGTAAAATAGCACCGGTTTGACTAAGGTAGATTGCATTATATTATTGTATTTTTGGCCCAAAAATATGGTAGCATTTGGTCCAGAACTTTGGACACTACTAGGTGGCTTAGACAAAGCGTGAATGAAAGCAATGGAAAACTTATCAAGTATACCTTATTTGTGCAAATATAAAAATTCTGTGCCTAAATTTTTAATTTACCAAGGAAAAAAAAGTTGACACTTTAAACTGAAGCAAAGAACTGCATGTGGCTCCGTTTACATTTTACTACAAAAAAAAGGTATATTTCGATTTCCTACTCTGAAAAACCTTTTAGTACTAAATTTTGTGAAAGAATGCCTTATGATAAATAAAATATTAAAAAATAACCAAACTAAAATAAAAACTTTGACACCCTGTATCTTGTAAACTATCAACTTTTCTACTAAAGTAAATTGCGTTGGATCATTGTATTCTGGTCTAAGAAATTTGTGCATTTTTTACAGACCTTTTAGAGACACCCTGTATAAACATGGGGCTCACATATTTTGTTTTTAAGATACAGGGAGTTTAACTACTGATTTGACTGGATTATCAATGTTATCACCTGCGCGAAACAAAAGTTACATTTCATGCGCAAAAAATGAATTTGTAAGCTTGGGTATCAGTCATTACCCACCGTTACCGAATGTTTAAGCCCTGGAGCTTGCTACTCTTTGACCTGACAATATGTCCTATTTGCACTTTAACCAAACATTTAACATGTTTACAGATTTAAAATTTTATCTTATAAATACACTTAACACCTATTTTTGTTTTATTTATTTTATAGCTTTTATAAATAAATAAATAAATAAATAACATTAGGAGCTCCTTTATTTCAATAAAAAGTAGAAAACAAAAAGAAAATGCTGTTCCACCTACCCACCATAATAAAAGTAAATATAAAAACCCATTTATTATTGTGATATAATAATAATTACTAGATTATCTAATTAGATAATAAGTAACAAGTTAATATCTAAATAAATAAGGCAAATTTAATAAAAACAATAGGTAAGTGGAAATAGTATTCATAAGAATAATCAAAATAGTAATAAGAATATGGTTAAGTATATTAAAAAAACATCATTGGATACATACAAAAAAAAAAAAAAAAAAAGAAAAAGAAAAATACTTAGCCCTCGTATTTTTTAAATTAAGCTTTAGTTTTTTTTCAATGAACGTAGATGAGCAGTCTAAGTGTATCTAACTTTATTAGATTCGGGAATATGGCCATCCAAATCAGGTATTTCGGTAATTTTAATAAAAGTACCGCCATTTTGTAGTACAAAAAGCTATTGACTGGTTGTGATTCTGGTGTTTTAAGTACTCGTCAGGAGCTTTAAAATGATGTGCCCCAAGACCCCCTTTTTATTTTATTTTTTTCAAAATGGTGCCAAGCTGTTACTTTGACATCTTTATATCTGTCATTTCTTGTTTAAAATTTGGTTTATGTTGCCTTACTAAAGTTCTTAAATTTAAAAAAAATACCAAACAATTAAAAAGTTAGAAAGGGAGGTCCTAAATTTAGACAAGCACTGTATATATGTATGTACTTTAAAATACGTATCAATGTATTAGATAGTATAAGATTTTTTGTCCTTCTGCCAAAAATGGTTAAAATTAGATGAGATGTATTTTCCAATTCAACCGCGACATTTACTATTTAAAGGCTATACCATTCAAAAAGGTAACCTTACCTGCTAATACCTACCCTACTTTATGTTTTTTTTTAACTCAATTTACTTGTCTGGTACGAAGAAAACGTATTAATACAAAATTTATCCCTAAAACGCCATTTAATTTAAACCTCTTGTCTCTGGAAACGCAAAGTTTTGTTTAATCAAATATTTGTATAGCAGGACCTTTTATTGGGGATTTCCATCACCTGTTTATGACAGACTCCTAATTAAAATTCCCAGGCTTTTAAGCTAATCGTGAACGAGCGCAATTTGTCTAAAAAGAGTCTGGATGTTGGACAAACAATTTCTCGACAGATTTTAGCTAAACAAATTACTTTTTGCATTTAAAGCTATATCTGATTCCATTAGCGGCTCGTGCGTCTGTGGAGAGAAAAGAAGACCATTTTTGGTGAAGGCACTTTTACTTTACCTGGTGACAATGATTGGGCATCTTATTTCCGTTAGTAAAACGTATATCTTTCGCCCAAACTAAATGGTCCTCGCCCAACCTGCTAATTGAGCTAAGAGCAAAAACGCGAAGGGTCCCTGTAAAAATAAACATGTCAATTTCTTAAATTTTTATTTAATTAATTTTCTATTTAAATCACGAAATTCATAAATAAATGATCTATGTTCAGTATTACAAATAAATGTCATTGACTAAACAGAATAGGATAGGATATCACTAAGACAGATATTAAAATAAATAATTTTTGGGTTTTCACAGCCTACTTAACAAACGATGTGGACAATGTAAAAATGGAATTAGAATTAAAAAAATGTATTTTATTTATAACCTGAACGGTTGCCACAATAATAATGATATTTGAAAATTTAAAGTCATAATTATACAGGGCAGACGATTTTCTTTTGTTTATTGTACGCATTTTTTACAGAGGTGAAAATTTGACATTTTGCTTTCACCGCTTTCCTAATTATTTTTGTGCAAAAAGGGTATACCTTATTTAAATGGATATCTGGGACCGTTCTTCATAACATCGCATTTTAAAAACCAGAAAAACCCCTATTTTGTATGTAAAAAAATTTTTTTGAGGAAATTGTTAAAATTTGGTAAAAAAATAAAAAATGGGGGTTAAAAGCCTTTAAACTTGATAACACAAATAAAGACTGTTTTTATAATTTTACCATATTTTAATAATTTTATAAATTGAATTAATTTATAATACCAAATGGGGGTATGTCTGCATTTAAAATGCGTTTTTATGAAAACCGGTCCAATATATCGATTTAAATAAAGACTACCTCTTTTGTTCAAAAATAATAAAGGAATTAAACGATCAAACCAAAATGTCAAATTTTTCACCTCTGCAAAAATGCATACAATAAACAAAAAAATGTGTCTCACCCTGTATAATTATGACTTACTGCGCAATCATTTGCCTATGAAAAAAAAAAGCTTGGTATAAGTAACTTTAAATGTTTAAATATCATTATTATTGTGGCAACCGTTCAAAAGTTATAAATAAAATATTATTTTTATTCTAACTTTGAAGGCCAATAATTCCCTAAGGAAACGCGATAGAACTTTTTTATATGAAGTACTAACAATATTTTGGCTCACTCTATCACTCCTATTATTTTTGACCTCACCTTTCCGGAGACCCTGTATTTTAAATGCTTATTAATTTTGTAGCAACAAAAAAAAACAATTGTAAAAAGTGACTGGAATAGAAACTTAATATGTATTTATACAATTGCTAAAAGCAGCAGAAATGAAACTACTTAGAAAGATAAATGGATTGAATGATAGATAGAGTAGACTAACTCAAAATATGCATTAAGCCGAAAAGGTCATTATTCTAAAAACTATAAAAACATATATAAATTCGTGCATTTAGAATTTATTATACAGGGTGTCTCTAAAGGTCTCTACAAAATGCGACCATAGACTCCTTGGACCAAAATACAACGATTTCACGCAATTTGCCTTAGGTAAAAGTTGATCGTTTGCGAGATACAGGGTGTCAAAGAAAAAATAAATAAAAAATTTGACACACTCCATCTTGCAAATCAGCCACCTTACGACTAAGGTAAATCACATAAGATCATTCAATTTGTGATAGCATTTTGTACAGACCTTTTGGACACCACCTAGGTGGCCCAGATAAAGCGCAAATAAATGCAATGGCAAACTTTTATATGGAAAATTTTTTTAAATTGAAATATTCCAAAACTGTTGCTTGTGGCGATATTTATCAAGTAAACCTTCTTTGTGCCAAATATATTATATATATTATTATATAAAAATACTATATTACCATTATAATATACTTGGGCAAAAAAGTTATGACACTTTCAACCAAAGCAAAGGATTGCAAGTGGCTCCTCTACATTTTATAACACAAACATTACCATAATTCGATTTCTTACTCTAAAAAACCTAGCAATACTGAATTTTAGGAAAAATGTTTTATAATAAAGAAAGATTTTAAAATAACTAAAATAAAATAAAAAATTTCCATCCTGTATCTTGCAAACGAACATTTTTTTCGACCAAGATGCATTACATTAGATTGTTGTGTTTTGGACGGCATAATTACGTACAGACCTTTTAGAGATAAAACTGTCACATTGGGGTGGTCATGGTTCGTTCTGGTTAGTTAAATTTTTTTTCCACGACCGTTAAAAAAATGCTGTTTTTTTAATCGATCACATGAAGGTAATGTACTCCATCAACTGTACCAAACGGTCAAGTTACCTTTGATTTCGTCATAATTTCTTTTAGTTTATTTGTCACTAGTTTTAAAATTTGACAGTTTGCAAATAAATTTAATAGGAATTATTGAAAATTAATAGTAATAATGAATTTGGATAACTAAGAAATTGAAAAGGAATTTATACTGTTTTAGTATTATTTCTACAAAAAGTAAGTATGTACATACAATTTTTTAAAATTAAATAATAAATGCATAGTTATGAAGAGAATAATTATTGTCTCTTAAAAAATAAGGAGGCTATGATTTGTTGTTGCAAAATAATGGCTGTACTGCAAAAATTAAAATTAATAAGCTAAGATAAAGAAAACATGTATAAAACGGTATTTTGTGTAATAACAAGCATAAAGTGTCTATTTTTACTGATGGGATTGCCGCACGCTAAACGGCTCAGTGCTATCAAACTTCCATTCGTAAAAAAGTTTATTTTTAATTCGCTTTATTCCGAAAAAAAAGATTTAACTAACCAAAACTAACCATGATCCTCCACCCCTAATGTGACAGTTTTACGTGTGGTGTGTAATTAAATTACCGCTTTTGCCACTTTTTACTGTAGTGTTACTAAAAGCTTTGGCAAATTTAAGGCTATGCTATGTTATGAAAAAAATTGTGACAATTTCTAAACATATAATAAGTTTATATATTTTTTTATTAAGTTTTTGCAAAACAATTTAATATTCATTTAGTTCTCATTTTTTATTAAAATATATAAAAATACACATTATATAAGTTGGTAATAAAATGAAACAACCATTGTACCTATATCGGGAAATAAGCAATTTTTAACTAAAAATTTACCAATTTCAAGAAATAGGCAACTCAGAATGCCTATTTTACAAATTAAGCAAAATTTTACCGAATAACATGAAATCGGCAATATACACAAATTTGGCGTAACATTGTAACATATACATAGTATAGAGAGTTAAAGTTGGGCATTACATTTAACTGTATTCCCGATAAAAATAATTTAAGGAAATCAAATTTTCAAAACAAACAATAAAATTAAAAAGAATTGTTAGTCACTTTTAGTAGCTATAGGCTTTAAGACTGTTAAGGTTGTTGATAATTATTAAACTTTAATGCTTGTAAGATAAAAAATTGTATTTTTAATTGTTTCTTAAATTATATAAGTTTTTAGTGAACAACACTTTTTACTACTTTTAACACGCTTTTATTAACTTGGGTTGTAACTATCTGGCTATCTATGTAACGGAATCTTTGAGCCTAATTTTAACCAACTTCCAGCTATTCGATTTCTTTGAAACTTTGCATACTTATTAATGACCCATGACAATGCAATAATCTGCAAAAAGTATCCCGTTATCTTGTTTTTAATCGCCAGGGAAAAAAAATTCCATTATATTATAAAAACAACACCTGGGTTGCCATCTGTTGGCAATATTTCAAACTTTGCCACTCAATGGAGAAGAAATTTTTAGTGGGTTGCCATCTGTTGGCAACATTCCAAACTTTGACTGGGTTGCCATCTAATGGCAACATTTCAAACTTTGCTACTAAATGGAGAAGAAATTTTTTAGTGGGTTTGCAATCTGTTGGAAACATTACAAACTTTGCTACTCTTGTTCACTAAAAAATTTTTCGCCATTTTGTCAAGAGTAGCAAAAACTAAAAAATGAAAAATAATTAATAGTTTAAAAAACTAAAAAAACACGCTTTTATATGCAACCGAACTAAAATTAGAAAATAATTTTTCATTAAAAATATTGTCATTTCATAGTAAAAAGCGTGGGTGTATTTTAATATATTAAATGTTATAATTATTATATTTGCTAATATCTATGATGGAAAAGTTATGAAAAAATAGTAAAATGCACCTCACGCTTTTTACTATGAAATGACAATATTTTTTTTAATGAAAAATTATTTTCTAATTTTTTAGTTCGGTTGCATATAAAAGCGTGTTTTTTAGTTTTTTTAAACCATTAATTATTTTATTATTTTACCGTGGTTTGGTATTATTTCTTATGTTTAATATAGTTTTTTTGTCCAAGCACAAAATAACTGGATTAAAAATCAAAATGCTAAAATTTACGTTTGAAGGTAAATTTTTATTATTAAAAATATTAAAATGTACTATTGTTTATGTATGACATTTCTTACTCCTAAACTTTTAACATTTAACATCTTTTACTCATAAAAATACCATAAAAAATATCAAAACACTACAAGAAGTACCTTTAGGTATACCGGGTGTCAACAAACTATTAGAAAAGTCATAACTTCTAGAGTATTATACATATCAAAATAAGACTTGGTATAAGTAAATTGTATGACACAGGAGAGTTTTCGCATTATCCTTACTTTTCGGTTACTTCCGGTTTAAGCTAATCTTATTTTTAATTTGATCGCAAATAAATTAGTATTGTTAGATTTCTCAAAAAAATCTTAATTCGAAAAGTGCTAAAGATGTGATGAGGATTGCCTTTTAAAAAATAATAGTTATGTTATATGAATTTGCCAAATTGTTTTATTCCAATCTTTTATATTAGTCACTAAAACTTTGTGATTGAGTACCAAAATTAATTTGTGTCTTATCATGGCCACCTATATGCAATATTAAAAATGGCTCAAAAAATCAAACGTTTTGAAATTACACATTCTGACTTAGATTGTTTTGAAAATCAAAAAGTAATAAAATATACAGGGTGTGCCATTTAAAAATTTAAAATTGAAGCCACTTTCGTTTAAACCAGAAGTTATTTAAAAGTGAAAAATAATACAAAAACTCTACTTTTAGCTTATACCATTTACCTGTACGAAGTCTTATCTTGATATGTCTAATACTATAGGAATTATGACTTGTTCTAATAAATCTCGTTGAAACCCGGTATGTCTTTTGGTAGCGCAGTAAAGAAAGTATTCGATCTCCAACCCAAATTGTCTGGGTTCGATCCCTAGCCAGAGAAAATTTTTACGTATTAGTTATTTTAAATTTTTACCGTAGTGGCACTACCGCTCTGTCTAAAAGAAGGTTAAAATGAAAATATTAGTTAAATATCTAAGAAAGCGTTTATGGGCTATTACAATGTTCAAAAAAAAAAACAACGATTGTCTGCAAAGTCGGTTTACTGACGATAGTTGTACGTAACAACGTTATAAGAAAATACTGATGGAATGGTTGAATTTATCAAAAGAAAAAAATTATTTATTTGGTAGATATTTTGCATTTTTTGTCTATTTTTAGCTTTTCCCATACCGTAAAGATTTTGTATATTATTTTATACATATTAACCTTTCTCTTAAATTACTTTATCTATTTAAAAAAACGCACCAAAATCCGTTGAATAGTGATAGAAACTTGATAAAAAAAATTGATATTCCTGTATAATATTTTTTTAAATACTAATAATTATTTTGCAAATCTTTAAATTTAAGCAATTTTGTAAATCTCTAGATGGTATAAAAACGTAGTTAAATTGCATTTTAGGTTTAAGGTTTTTTAATATAAACTTTTTCTACCCACCCTTTATGGGCAATTCTATAATTTTTATAAACCATAGATACCTGTGCACAATTTCTATAAACATTTTTTTAAATTGCAATAATAACGTCAATATCGAATTTTAAATGTAAACTATTTTTTTAAACACTTTGTATATGATATTTTGAATATTATTATTATTAACATAACCTACAATCGCTGCACTAGCGGACCGATGCTATTAATTTTAATGATGAAGGCACGAATATTCGACAATATATCACTGAGAATATATTTAATATCAGAAAGAATCCTTACCTTTATCGCCGCAATTATCGTTGCTATAAACAATTAACACCACATTCGCACGCTCACTCAAGTAGGAGAAAACAAATGTCGAACGACGCGGAGATTGTAGCCTCTTTGTGTCGCTCGTTCCGCGCTCTCGCTTGCAGCTTCAAGCCTTAAATGGAACGCCGCATAAGTCATGTTTTTTGTGCATGCAGCCGGCTTCATCGAATTATAAGACGTCACGTCAAAAAATTATTTTTTTAATGCACGTGAAAATAAACAAGCAGATGTGTATTTCTTTTCTTCGCTTGTACCGACAAAGAAAATCATAAATGTACTTTACATTTTATTGTATATTAAGCCGCGCCCAGAACAATTTGCCGAGCCGAATAGCGCGCCACATAGCCCCACAAAGCGCGGACGTGGACATGGACGGATTTTACGTCGTTTCAAGGGCTTGGCGAATGATTCTACGGTGATTCAGAGCTTGTCGGTTTTTGCATCAAAGGAGCGCGTAAATAGGTTGGTTAATTTGGACGGATGTTTGGTGACTTGTTGCAAGTCTGGACGCGGCTTTATGTATATTCATTGTATATTTGTATATGATTAGCACTCAAGGAAGAGTAACTAATCATTAAAAATAATTTGTTAGGAAAGTCTCATAAATCACCTTTTTTTAATACTTGGTTGTTATTCACAAAGCCAAAAAAAAATCAGATTTGCTTGTTATACGCATTTCAGGAAGTGTTAATTGATGATAGTGTGTAATGTGTAGTTTCGTGTTTAGGTACAATTAACGTTGGGGTAATTAAAATGAATATCTACTTCTGTGGCCTGTTAATTGTTAATTATACGTATAAGAGCCAAATCATGTACTTAGAGCTATATTTAAATGTTCTACACAAAAATTTTATTGATCCTATCAACCGCTTTATGAAATTGGTGTTTGTTAGGCTAATAACAAGGTAAATAAAATTTAAATTAATAGCGTATTTGTGAAGTATATCAAAAATTTCCTTATATTTTATATCGCCGCTATTTCGTAAATAAAAAGTGCACCAATGAATAAATTTTTTATATTTTACAGGAAGAAAAGTTTTATTCTCTTCTATGAAATTCTATTTTGAATGATATATCACACAAAGTGTTTTTTTTTTTAAATGGCGGATAGGTAATACTTAAGAAACTTAAACTAAACTTAACTAAAACTTTATGCCATTATTTTGGCTTTAAATATTCTTTTTTGCTTAATAGGCTGTAGAAATAAGAAAACCTATTTTACTTTTACAAGAAGTGATATACAGGGTGTTTGGGAAGGGAAGGAAAATATTTTAGGGACACGTTCTGAAGTTAGATAAAATAGGATAAATTAACCCATAAAATATTAGGGTCTAATTTGTTCTTTTTTGTAAAGTTGTAAAGTAATTAAGAAGATTTGTATTTCTTATTCCAATTTGTTGGTATTTGACTGATGGTTTTAACAAGTATGGTTGTCAGTTTGATTGATTTCCATTTTCCATACGTAATGCCTCACACATTCACTTATAGGGAGTGTGCTGACATGATATTCGTGTATGCTTTCTGTAATGATAGCGCATTACGTACTGCTAATGAATACCGCGTCGTTTTCTAAATCGAAAAGTTTTTCAAAAAGTTTTTGTTTAGGAAAAAGGTATTTTCTGGATATGGCTGAAGGAAACCCAGGTGTAAGTTTAAGGTGGATTACAAAAGAACTTCGATTATAATTACTCAGACAAAACGGTTTAAAACCTTTTTCTTGTACAACCGGTTCAACATCTTTGAGAAGGTGATTATAGCTTTTGGGGTTCAAGGTCTTATAAATACATTTTATTTAGCGATAAAGATCAGTTCACCCGCGCTGGAAACGCTGGCAACTGTCATAATGAACATTGGTGGTCAGATGAAAATCCTTATGCCACGTTTAAACGAAACTTTCAACATCGATTCAGTATTAATATCTGATGTGGAATGCTCAACGACCAGTTATTTGGTTCTTTTGTATTGAATGAGCATCTTACTGAAAATGGCTATTTACGATTTTTGGAAGACGATTTAACACACATGTCAAATAATGTTCCGCTGATTGTTTTACACTGAATGTTCATTCAGCACGATAAAACCCCGCCTCATTTTAATCGCTGGGTGCGTAATTTCTTAAATATTTAATTTTGTGATAGTTGGATTGGCAGAGAAGGGCCTTAAGCTTGGCCACCGAGATCACTCAGACCTAAACCCATTGGATTATTGCACCGGGGATGAATGAAAACACTAATATACGAACCACAATTGAATTTTTATAATAAATTATATTTAATATAAATAAAAAATAAACTATGACGTAAAAGTAAAAAAATTATTGAAAACATTTTCTCATTATTTATACTACTTGTTTGTAAACAACATATAAGTTTTGTGTAATGTGTAAATGTAATAACTTTAGTATAGTAACAAATGTAATTTAAGACTTTATTGAAATTGGAATTTAAAATTTCTCACCATTACTACACATGCTGCAATTGCTCGCAGCGCCTTTCGAAACGCAACCCAAATAACCGTTGTTCTGAATAAAGTTCAAATACTCGACAACAGATGGCACCACTACACTTAATTTCCAAGTTGAAGGGTTGGAAGAGTCCTTATATCTTTAAAGATACGCCCTTTAGGGTAAAATGGGAACTTTCTTGTTCGAGGAGGGATAAAAGGCTATCACAATATATAAGTCCCTTTATCGTATCGGGACTCCTTTTTAAGTTTTATCGGCACGCACATTTTATCAACTCAGTTTTGTTATATATAATGACTAGCTATGATTTCCGGCTTCGCTCGGGAGTTGATATGAGACCCAAATAACCGTTGTTCTGAATAAAGTTCAAATACTCGACAACAGATGGCGCCACTACACTTAATTTCCAAGTTGAAGGGTTGGAAGAGTCCTTATATCTTTAAAAATACGCTCTTTAGGGTAAAACGGGAACTTTCTTGTTCGAGGGGGGATAAAGGGCTATCACACTATATAAGTCCCTTTATCGTATCGGGACTCCTTTTCAAGTTTTATCGGCACGCACATTTTATCAACTTAGTTATATTATATACTAGCTATGATTCCCGGCTTCACTCGGGAGTTGATATGAGACCCAAATAACCGCTGTTCTGAATGAAGTTCAAATACTCGACAACAGATGGCGCCACTACACTTAATTTCCAAGTTGAAGGGTTGGAAGAGTCCTTATATCTTTAAAAATACGCTCTTTAGGGTAAAACGGGAACTTTCTTGTTCGAGGGGGATAAAGGGCTATCACACTATATAAGTCCCTTTATCGTATCGGGACTCCTTTTCAAGTTTTATCGGCACGCACATTTTATCAATTTAGTTTTATTATATATAATGACTAGTTATGATTCCCGGCTTCGCTCGGGAGTTGATATGAGACCCAAATAAGCGTTGTTCTGAATGAAGGTCAAATACTCAACAACAGATGGCGCCACTACACTTAATTTCCAAGTTGAAGGGTTGGAATAGTCCTTATATCTTTAAAAATACGCCCTTTAGGGTAAAACGGGAACTTTCTTGTTTGAGGGGGATAAAGGGCTATCACACTATATAAGTCTCTTTATCGTATCGACACTCCTTTTCAAGTTTTATCGGCACGCACATGTTATCAACTTAGTTTTATTATATTAGAATTTTCAAGGCAAATTTAGGGCAATACCTATGTTTAATATAAAATTGTTTTATATATTTTATATATTTGGATCTTAGACTAGAGTAATTTTTTGTTGTTAATACGGTTCAAAACATTTTAAAAACATTACATTTTCTTGTTAAACAGTGACGTCATGTACGTCGCGTATTTAACCGTGTTTGAATACATCCCGAACAATGGGTTAAAAACAATATAATTATCTTTATTGGACGGGCGTATGCATCCTACTCATTAAAAACTTTGTTTCGTCATTTTTCGTAAACTTTATACGTGGCTGTACATGGCAAGTAAAAAATGTTTATATATTTTTTTAATTACACTAGATACACTAGATATACTGAAAATTATTCATACAAAATTGTTTATAAATTTATTTCAATTTATTTTATTTACAAAATACAGTAGTGATATATAATGGTTTTAACGTACTTTAATGTAACTGCCTGAAGTGTAAAACAAAGCAAAATACATTGTTTAATTAAAATAGGTCGGCACTTCGTTATATTCATAAGTAAAATTAAAAACGACTATAGCTAGTTGCTTTTGTATATGATACGAAATAAAAACAACTGGGTAAATTATTTCTTTTGTCTTTTAAATGAACGTTTTGTTAAAATTATATTTTTCTTCTGACAGATAATAAGACATTTTTCAGCTCGCAGATTCTTTTGTTAAATGCCGTATTGTTGTCTTGTTTTCCTTATTTCTGGTTTATCTTTTAATGAGTTTAAAAAGTAAAAAAAGTATTTTAAATAATTAAGGCAGAGTGACCGTAACCAAGGTGGCGCGAAAATACCGTGAAAAAATAACAAATATTTTATTTGACCAAAAACCAAAAGGTAACTGAAGTAATATATAGAGGAAGGTGGCCAAATATATAAAAAAACATTTTGTTTTTACACATAATTTGCGTAAAAATTATAAATATTTCTTTTTGAAGTAATTAATAACAATTATATATTTGTCCTTAATTTTGTAAAAAAATTTAGTTCTATTTAATAATTTTAATTAGGATTTTTTAAAAACTAAAAAATAATGAAGATAGCCAAATATGGAATAGGTACCCCAAATATGGAATACTACAAACATTAGACTGGGCCAGAAAATCGACTTTTATTTTTTTTAATATATCGAAAATATTGTTTAGGGTAACAAAAAGAAAATATTGTGAAGAGTTGAGCCCTTAATAATAATATTTAGAGGTCACTTTCCTTAAATTTAGTATAGTAGTATTTTTAAAAACCTTAAAAAGTCATGGGAAAGCGATAAAACGAAACGTTGCTACAGCGACAAAAGGGCTTCCTCTACTGGCATGTTACCACTTCTACTCGCGAATGGGCATTAAAAAAAAAGAGACAAGCTCCTCTAATTGCGTATGTGAGTTAACGTTTAAGGGAAATGCGGGTATTCCATATAAGAGATACTATTCCATATTTGGTCACTTTTCTCTATATTTTTTTACTTAATTTTGGTTATGCACAAATTTCTTATATTTATTCTAAGAATGGTACAGATGACAGCCAGGATTTATTTTGGGCCAATGAGTTCTTTTTCCATTTATTTTAAATAAGTTCTCGTGTGGCCGCTGTACGCTTTTAACCAGCAACAAGTATTTTTTTTAATAATCAGTTAGCAGGTTTTTAATAACTTACAAATAAAAATTATGCTTATGGTTAAAAATACTGCTTCTTTATTAGGAGTTACTTTAACAACCTTAGTTAACACTGTGGTTAAGTCTGTAGTTTATTATTATTGATAACTAGTCGACACGTGCCCACTTCGTTGGGCGTTAATTATATTTTTCTCTCAACTTCAATCATAATAAAGCATACCCTATAACACTCCTAATTAGTGTGGCTTTCTGATTGTACAATTTTTTTATACATATATGATTGGTTAAGTATTCCGAAGATTATCCCCTAAAAACAAAGTTACAACCTTTACCTTTTTACAGTGCCGGATAAGGCCAACGCGGGGCTCGTAGCAAATGTGAACAGGGGGCCCTTAAGTTACATTGCCTATTGAAATTTAGGATGTAACTAAAACAGAAAAATTTACAAAGGGGCTTTTTGTGATGTAGTGTGTGCCAATTTAGAAATAACACTCGTGAAATCAATATTTCTAAGTAAATCATTTTCTATATTAAAGTTAGGTTATTTAAACGTTTTTGTCCCATTGCGTTCCTTAATACATTTTTTATTCGTTTTAATGTTGAAAAAGGACGTTTTCCACTACAGTTTGTGATTATCAAACTCAAGTAAATGCGTAACATTATTTCTACATTCGGAAAACCCGATTTCAATCATTTTTTTATTAGAATTTTATAATGTTGGAGATACAAAGCCTCGTGTTTGCAGCATAATAATATATATTCTTAGTGTGGCCAACGCTCACTTTGAGAATAGCTAAGGAGTGTGCATTTCCATTACATTTTCCGGGATATTTTGAGTGTTACCTAGTGTAATCGGTAATAAAATTCTGCTTTATCGTCCATTTTTACTTAGTTTGCTACCGCTTTTTTCCAACCTACGACTACAAGCAAGGAATCAACTTCATGGCAAAAACTTACTTTCCTACTTATTGAAAAAAGAACCCTCTTCAAATTTTTGTTGAAGTATCATTTGCTGCCCCCTGCTACATGGTTAATCCGGCACTGCCTCTTTATAATACTAAGTTTAGATGTATACTTTAACGTTGCCTCAGAAACATCCTTAGACAAAAACAGTACAAACAGAATGTTGTTTAAATTCAATCTTAAATTACTTTTTGTTTTTTGACCGATTTTGATTATCTTTTTGTATAGTTGTAGCTCTTTATAGTTTACTAGCCGACCCGTGCCCGCTTCGTAGGGCGTTAATTATAATTTTCACTGAGCTTTATTTATAATAAAATATAGCCTATGGCACTCCTGAATACTGAAGAGTTCTGATTGTGATAGAATTTTTATGATCGGTTCAGTATTTCTAAATATTAGCCCCTACAATTAAACAATCAACCTAGTTGCAACCTTTACCTCTTTATATTATAAGTATAAATTTGTTTGTTAAAAAGTTCAAATTAAATATTATTTGGCTTTTCTCCAAAATAAGAATATTTAATAAATATTTTAAAAAACCTAATCTTTTTATATTTTATGAAGCTTGCTCTCACAATAATATAATAAAAAGTAAGATTACTTTTAAAAAAATAATAATGAATAAAAAATATAAAATAATTATCTAATTATTAACAAAACTATTTATAAAAAACTGAGTGCACACCCTGTACCTCTAAAACCATCCACTTTTGGACTAAGAAAAGTTGGATTAAATTGTAATATTTAATACAGCCTGTCCATGGACAGGGTTTGCAAGGAAACAAATTGACTAAAAATTTCATTTTTCAAAAAAAAGTCATTCTTCGTAAAAAATTCGCTTGTAAAGAATATAATTTACGAAAAGAAAATGTTGATCTCGTATACAGGATTCGCAAACACATGATTTTTTTTAAGAGAGAGAACCTTTATTTTTCATTTTAAAGTAAAATGTCATTAGGAAAATTTATTTAGAATAAAGTGTGTAGTCGACACTTAACGATAATAAAACAAAATTTTATTGAACTCCATATTTTGGCGAAAACGCCATGATCAGTTTACAGCTAAAAAGTTGTGTTGAGTAGGAATTTGAAGAAAGCAGGTGTTTAAAAAGCAAATTAATTTTTTTAAAGATATTAGATTCCCAAAATTTAAATAATCAATTTCAGTTTCATAAAACGTTAACATTAATAAAGTCATTTAAAATACTATTTTAAACACATTTTCTAAATGATATGTTGCCTAAAAATAAAAATAAAAGTAGTTTACTCCTGAAGAAAAGTTATGTTTTTAATCTTTTGCGTACCCTGTATACAATATCAACATTTTTTCTTCGTTAATCATACTTTATTAAAAAGAAATTTTAATTATGAGGAAAATCTTATTCTCGAAAAAGGAAATTTTTAATCCCTTTGTCCTCTTATAAACACCATGGACAGGCTGTATATTATGAAAAGGTATTCTGCTTTTGCAATATTATAATAAAAAAATAGAAATAATTAAAGAGAATAAATTTTTAAATATAAAATATAGAATAAATTTTTAAATATAAAATAAATATTTCATAATTAATAATTCATAATTCATTTATTTCTTTTAAAGTCATCTTAACTTTTATTAGATTTTTGCAAGAGCAGACAGAGTAGCTCTCATAATATAAAAAAGTTTAAGTTTTTAAAACTTCTGTTAAATACCTTTATTCTAGAGAAAAGTCAGATAAATAGTTGTAGCTCGTTTTATCAAGATTATTATTTATTATCGGCATTTCAAAAACTTTTAAAAAATTAGCTGCTATACAGGAAAGAGCCAGATGTTGCAGTTCGACCCAAATGCACTTAATGCTTATAAAATTATTTTATTTAATGACGTCACTTACAGTTTATAATAGCTTACATCAGAGGTTCCGTTCAAAAAAAAAAAAAAATAATTTTGTTATTAATGCTATAGATACCGTAACATCGGCTTCTTCCATGTTTTCATTTTATTGTAATAACAAAACCCACCATAAGAACATTTTTGACGTAATTATATATTTTAAAATATTTCCCTGCCAACGTTTTGATATGAACAATTGTGACGTTTACGCAAAAATATGGCTCTGAATTGCATGGTCCCACCTTTTTTAACATTTTTTTATTTATATCAGTATATACAGGGTGTCTCTTAAAGGTGCGGAAAAAATAATGTCACAAATTTCTGAGGCTAAAATATGACGATTTTACCTTGGTCCAAAAGTGAATGGTTTCAGAGATACAGGGTGTCAAAAAGTTATTTCGGATTTAGTTTTTTATAAATAGTTTGGTTAATAATACATGTATTGAAGATATGTTATGTAGTTTGGCGTAGACTTGACACCGAAACGTCGATTTTTAGTTATCTTTTTACTTGTTTAATTTTTTTGGTTTTTGGTACTTTTAATTTAATTTTTTTGGCGTGTACCCAAACAATTACCATCCATCAATTATAAATGTATTGTCAACATATTGGGCAAAGGGGCTTATAAGAGATAAATTAGTATCTGCCATTAATTTCATTGTTAACTCTAAAGGGCGCCACCTACGATATCTTGCACAAATTAAAGATAGAAGAAAAAAAAGATATTTCTTTTTATAAATCACCCTAAATATAATTTTTGGATAAAAACTCCTATTTGTTAATATATTTTACATAACAAGGTATACCTGGTAAAAGTCGATTTAGGCAAACGTTTTTAAAAATCTGGATTAAAAAAACAGTGCATGTATGGCCACGTCTAAGCCATACAGGGTATTTCAGAATAGGCTGCTAATTTAAAAAAAAGAGTTTAAATAAGCGGATGCCCGGATGATCTAACTTTTAAGATACAGAATAGCAAAAAAAAAACTTATTTTTAAACAAACTTAATGCCCTGTTTCCCAAATGTTAGGCCATTTTGAACATATGTTTATTTAAACTGCTCTTAAAATCACCTAAGGATTCACCTTTTTAAAAATTAGCTACTTATTCTAAAACACCCTGTATAGCTGGTAAGCCATGAATTGTTTTTTAAATCCAGATATCTCAAAACCGGCTGCTTAAGTTGACTTTTACCATGTGCAGTACCTTTTTATGTAATATATGTTAAAGAATAGGAATTTTAATTTAAAAGTTTTGTACAGGGTAACTAAAAAAGTTATTTCGTTCTTAATTTGTAAAAGATACGGCAGGTGGCGCCCACATAAATTCATACATTGGTCTTCTGGGAGATGGAGGGGGCAAAACAGGTAGAAAAGGTCATTATTATTCTATTTACAGCCCCGTTTCTGCCAAAAAGCCTATTTACACTCCTTCTGGTTAGTTCTGGTTAGTATAACTATTTATAAAAACTAAATTCAGAATACATTTTTCACATCCTGTATCTCTGATACTATCCGCTTTTGAACTAAGAAAAGTTGAATTAAATCGTCTTATTTTAGCCTCAGAAATTTGTGGTATCATTTTTTCGCACCTTTTAGAGACACCCTGTATAATGTAAAGAAAAATACAAATTAAAACAAAAACATGAATTTTACCTTGACAATTAAAAATCTTTTTATTTTTGAACTCCTTTATACCCATACCAAGTATTTCAAAAGTTTCAGTGCGTATATTGCCGATGATGTTAAAACTTTGTATTTCTTAGTTTTGGGCCTTGCGACCAGTTTTTTCAAAATGTCGTCTAAAAACTAAACTTTTTTGTCCATTTGTTCTATTGTAACGCATATCTTGGGACACACTGTTTAATTTTAAATATAAAGTTTATAAACATGCTTCTTATGCTGCCATATTCCTTTTTCCAGAACAGCTTATAAAATATAAATTAATCATGGAACGATTCTTATAGAAGAAGAGTTTCCCCATCAAAAAGCAATTAGGTTTCGATTACAAAAGATATTAATGCATGGCAAGACTAAGAGAATCTGGTTTTTTGTATTAATTTCGGCATACATTTTGGGTAATAAATTATAGGGTTATCCTTCACTCTTTATCCATAATATATAAAATGGTTCCCAGCTACTTGATATTACCCAAAGTGGATAGTGTTCTTTTTGTTATTGGTGAATATATTCTAAAGTAATTTTTATTTCTTATTTGGGTATTTAAACATAATGTGCGTTTAAATTAAAGACATCAAAATGCGTTTTAATATTTCTTTTTGCAACAAGGACATGTTAAAAAATGTACTTATAGTGCTATCCAATTCAAACAAACCAAACCGTATAATTTATTTGTAGACCAAAATCAAAATACCTCAATGGTTTTTAGTTGGACTCATTTTTGTGTCAAAACTTACTTTTTTAGGGTTTTTCCTCTTCACAGCAACACAAAAGTTAAAAAGTACCAATGAAAAACGGGCTGAAGTAATAACTGTCCGTAAAGGGTTTTAAAATATCTTTTTAGAAGTCAGTAACGGATTTACCTATAAGAAAATTAAGCAATTGCTTAGGGCATTACGCTGTGAGGGGGCACCATAAAGAGTACAAAATTAAAACAAAATATATGTGTTATTTTTTTATAAAGGTGAGGAGGCAGAATGAATTTTGTTGCTGTGCTTTTAAAACGTGATGACTTTTTTCTTCCTCAAAAATTTTAAAGGTATCATCGCTAGGGGGCCCCACACGAGTGGATCACTTATGGCATCAAATAGTCCCAATCCGGCACTGTTAGGAGTGATATTTAGTTTACATAACTATGAATTTTCAAAGTGTGGAAATCATTATTAAATCTTTAGTATAATAATATGTAGGTTAAACAAATAGGTACATTTTTATTTTTGTTTTAGTTGGTAGGTTTTAAAAAACAAACAAGGGCAATAGCATACCTACTAAACTCTTGTAAATAATATAAGTAAAAAATCGTACGTTTTAATACATTGTCAACATGATTTGCAATAACTCTAAATTATGGGTACAAGCACTATTAAAATAAAGCCGGTATTAATAATACCCGAGCCTAATAAGGCAACCTGCAATAATTCTCTATTTTCTTTAATCCATCTACTCGAAAGAGATTACCCTGTTCCTGAATACCTACGACAATGAGTTTTTTTTTTTTATAAAAACTTATTAGGCGTTAGTTTTAAGGCTGTAATATTTCAAACATAACATTTTAAGACTGTGTATCAGTGAAGTGACGATTAAGTCGCATTACTGCACTATATATGCAAGGTTAGGTGTACATCGGCGCTATTCTATATAGGTACGATATCATTGGCTTTCATTTTCTATGATCTGACGCCAAAAACCGACAAGCTGTGGATCGCAAACAAGTATGTTTTTTGGCTGTATTCTTTATGCTCCAGAACCGCCCGGAACGACACCGTAAGTGTCTCTCTTTTTTACAATTTTTTCATGTTGTAGAACTGTTCTTGACACTATTGACAGTTCAGAGAACGGTTCAGAACGGTTCTACAAGGTAAAAGGAATACACTAATTGTAAACATCGTCTTGGCGCGGATCGTGGCCCAGTCGTGACGTTATTCTGCACGAAGGACAGTTGCAGTCTGATGAGGATTTTAAATAAAACTGGCCATTTCTGGTGCTAACAGGCGCGTGGAGCGGCACGGGAGAATTGTTGCAAGTCTGGACGCGACTTTAGGCGGACACGCTGTATATTATATCGATATTCCTACATGTTACACAATTACTATTTCGATTGATCAAGTATACGTTGCTTAGCACTACCTTCTTCCTTCAGCAATACGCATTTTGGAGGTAAGAAAATATTGAAAATATGTAGATGGCCATACGATTGAAGAAAATTCTTGTTCTGTAATATATTTTTTTTTAACATAGAAGGGCTGTTTTTCTTAACGTTTATTTGCTGTTATTCTGGTCTTAATAATTCAGCATCGTATCTCTTACAGAAACCAAGCTTTTTCTGCATATGCATTTACCAAAGTTAGGCCTTGCAAATGAAGACATGGGTAAAATTAAGGTCTATTCAGTTAGGTATTAAGAGAGATTAGTGTGCACAGTAAGATAGGGCCAGGCGCTAATAATACCGGCCTTATTTTGACATCTGAGCTATGCGCAGATGCATGGTGGGATAAGGGACTCCCTTAATAAGGATAGTGCCTGGCTTTTATTTATGTCGGTTTTGGGTCGTGCCTTATTTTGTGGTCTTATTTTAGCCTTCACGGAACTGTTCGTATAACCGAACGGCTGCCGACTCCACAGAATCTACCACTGGGATTTTAGAAGTAAATATACTTAAAACCTTGCTTTTTAAATGTATTTCTGTAATTGTGAAAACAAAACCCACAATACAAAACAATAAAGAAAAACTACAAAAAAATCCCAATTTTAGGTTAATGGCACGTCAACATGATTTGCAATAACTCTAAATTATGGGTACAAGCACTATTAAAATAAAGCCGGTATTAATAATACCCGAGCCTAATAAGGCAACCTGCAATAATTCTCTATTTTCTTTAATCCATCTACTCGAAAGAGATTACCCCGTTCCTGAATACCTACGACAATGAGTTTTTTTTTTTTTTATAAAAACTTATTAGGCGTTAGTTTTAAGGCTGTAATATTTCAAACATAACATTTTAAGACTGTGTATCAGTGAAGTGACGATTAAGTCGCATTACTGCACTATATATGCACGGCCTACACAAATACATATCTTTTCCGAGAAGCAAACGTAATTTCCATTACTTAAAAAGCCAAAGGCACCGATTTGTTAAGCCAGAAGAACCACCAGGCAATATAATCAAATACTTCAATATATAATTACCGACCGGCCACTATTTAAGTGCCATTTTAAAGTTGGGTTACGTAAACAGAAGTAAAAACTGTTAATTAATGAGAATACCATGCAAATGAATTTTTAGGAATGTCTTGCTTTATTTTCGTTAGCAAGCAGCGTAGCAATACAAGTATGATTTTTTTATCACATAAGGATTTTTTAAATTTAATAAGAATACAAGGTGGCCCACCATATTCGACACGCTCTGCAGCTGGATTACCATAGCCGTAGCTATCATGGGCGCCGGCAAGTTGACTTCAAGGGGATGCAAAAATTAAAATTTTTGAGGAACAAGGAAAACATTTTTAAAGAGCACAAAAAAATATTTACCAAATAAACGATCTTTTATTAGTTATCATATTCGGGACAAAAAACCTTGACAAAAGTACATTTTCCAAACATTTCCATTATACCGCGCCGCGCGCGTCCAAAAGCCAGGAAAGTGCAAAATAAAAGTTCTTCACCTTCAAAAATACATCTTTTTATACAAATTCTATTGTATGTTTAAGCTGCGTCCAGACTTGCAACAATTCGCCAAACATTCGTCCCAACAAACCAACCTATTAGCGCGCTTCTCCAAATTCTGAATCACCGCGAAATCGTTTCCAAATCCCTTGGAACGACGTGAATTTCATCCACGTCCGCGCTATGTAGTGTTAAAAAATTTAAAAGTTTGCCAACTTGACACTTTCCACCTCGGTATGAAATGTACTCTTATAGACCAGGACGTAAAACTAGATTTTATTGTCCCAGTTTTTATTTGTTACAATGGTACATACAATATACTTAGAAAATATTGTTTATTTGTCTAAATTAGGTATCTTTACTATTACAATTTAACGAATTTATTGGTTCTTATTTAAATGTCGTTTTATGTAAATTTTTTCAAGTTAAATATAATAAAACAATATTTTGACATTTTAGGAAATTAATAAACGTATTTGTTAATCACCCTTGTACATGAATATACAATAGTAAATGAATATTTTCGTCTATTTACTTTATTTATTTGTCTTAGCCCTTTAATTTTTTTTTTTAAGGTACGAAATTGGTTTTTATCAAATTACTTTATTTTAGCTAGAAGTTGTTTATAGAAAATGACATTTGTGGTTGTCGGGTACTAGATTTATTACAAAAATAATTTCTAATTTTGAATCCTAATTAAAATACCAAACTGATCAGGTTTTAATACCAATATAAAAGATAAACTTTATTTTATTTTTTTTAAACATTTATTGGCATAATAAATTAAAAATGCGTAAACTTTGATCTAAATGAGGTATATTTCGTTATTGAGAGGGCTAGTTTCAAAGTGTATAATTTCCAATGTTAAATTTTTTATAATATATTTTATAAAAAAAACATACGTGGCGAAGAATCTATACAATAAATGTAATGCATTCTTTTTAGGTGGAAGGAATACTTTGTTGTGGATGTAATCATTGGATTTGTTTAAATTCAGCTCTAAAAAATACAACTTTTGGGTCATTTATCTTATTGTTGTATTAAAAACAATAAATGGAGATTGTCCATTGAACTACGCCCCTCAATAATTAACATACTTAAAATTCATGCAGACATTATTTTTAAGGGTTTTTTCTCAGTTTTAAATATTTGTAATATATACTTCATTTATCGTCGATAAAAGGTTGTCTTCTGTTATGGAACCGTGCAACCATAAAATTATTATTTATTAGTATTTTAAGAGAGGTAGTGTGACGACATAATAAGCACATAAATATCTTTATAAATTATACCAGTTTTAAGGAGTTAGTAAACATTAAACAAAAAGTATTGTAAATTTTTCGTTTTATTCTTGTTGGAATACGTTAAGCTTGTTCTCAAATATCGTATTAAAAGGGCTGTTAAAATAGTTAAAAAAAAATTAAAAGGTATACAGGGTGTAATTTAATTGATGGCTACAAAATACAAAGTATAATTCCTTAGCTTATTTTAGGAAAAAAGTTTATATAAACATATGCCCTAAACCTCTTAACTTTTGAGATACAGAGCGTTAAAATTTCAAAAAAATAAAATATATTTTTTAATGTCCTTACTATTCTTTACCCAATTTTGTTTAAAATTGGCAATATTATTATAGACATAAGGGAGTAATTTATTACAAACTTAATTACATTCAATAAGTCCAGTGGCATCTCAGGAGGCAACTGATGGAATATTTAAAAAAAACATACACGGCTGGTTTTGAAGTCGGTCAAAACCGGTACGGTTGTAATACCGTAAGGTATTGGTATATACAAAATAATATGTTTCTCCCACTGACGTAGGTTAGTGAAGGGTTAAGGGAGTAATTACCCCCTGGAATGCTTTACAATATTTAAAATTGTTTAAAATAGTATCCGCAATATACTATAAGACAAATAAAATGTTAAAATGGCTTGAAAAAAAGCTAAAATTTTAATATCCTCTCGACTTTTTCCTTAAAATTAAATATTTTTTTGTTTTGCAAATACCCTGTATATATAAATGTCCATTACCCCTTCCAGAAAATAAAATTATCTACGCCAGTGTTTTCTCCTTGAAGATTTAGTAATTAAATTTACCACCATGGTGTAGGTATGTAGCGTAGGTAAAAACTCTAAAATTTACAATTGTTAAAATCATTCTTTTTTAATAAAAAAAAACAAAATGTGCGGTCGTACAAATCAAAATGTTTATTACCTGACCTTACGATGTTTTAATGCATTAGCCAAACAAATCGGTCTTTCGGTTTTCTAAGCAATGTAAATCATGTTTGCTTGCACCAGATGCTCTTGTACACCGTCGCCGACGAGATATTTGTGCAAGCCGAGCACCTGGTGTAATGCCGCAGTGCATATTTAACTATTTACGTTTTGTCTTCATCATATGTATATTCACATACCTGGGAAAGCTTAGTCGTGTCGGTTTGCACCTTAACATAATATTTCAAAGTATTCACTTTCTGTTTACACCTGCGGATGCATTCTTTTGTTACCTAAGAGTATAAGAAGGTTCCTTATAAAAATAGAAACTATATTAAAATAAAAAAACAACAATTTCTAAGAACACCGTACGGTCCTATTTAAAGAACAAGTAAACTAAAGCGGTATGACATTGTGCTTTAAATTACAGGGTTAGTTTTTTTAATCAAATTTTATAGTTGCTCATAATTTTACCACAACATCCTACAAATTTAACGCTTAGTGAATACCTTATAATCTCAAAAGCAAATTGGGACCAAAAGTCTTGGTAAAATGAACTATGTCGATTGAATATGGAAAACCTCTATAAAAAAAGGAATGCAAAATAACAGTATTGCGGCTTTAAAAATAAGTTTTGATTTACTATTATATAGGAATTCCAGCTGTTTTTCCAAAATTATAGGGTTGGTCGCTGGCCCCCTTGCCCTACATTCCCCTGATACACAAATATGCCCTCGTTGCGATTGTCTATTATTTATTAGGGCCGCTTGTACAACTCGGTGTCAAAATTAACCTTAAGTTTAACCACAAATCTGTGGTCTTACAAATTTTGTATTTGTAACGTCACTACTTGACTTGAGTGTGTGTTTGTATCTAACAATTAAATTTTACTTTTCAAATTATATCTGTTATTTTTATTAGGTCAACCACATATTAATATGAGATGGCTAACGTCGTTTTTAGTACTAGACATATTTAGGCTTTAGTGTCAAAATATAGTTAGGGACAAGCAAACCTAAGTACCATAAAAAAATTTTTATTCTTTTATATTTTATTAAGAACAAAATTACTTTAAGTAATCTCCTATGTTGCTTTACAAAGATAAGGAAAAATAAACATTGACAAACCTTTACAATGAACCGTTTTTTAAATAAAGCCATAAAAACGACGTGTTCACGATGATGATCTTATGCCCAATACCAGATTTTAAATATTTGAATCGCGAGTGGGTTGCGTAAAAGACTATAGTCGGAGCTATATTTAATTTTTAAAAATCTTAAAATTTTTGTCTGTACTACGTATTTGTTATTCTTTTTTGTTTAATGTATCCCCTTCATAAACCTGATAGTTCTTAAGATATTGACGGTGAAACCCTAACCTGCCTTTAAAAAAATTAGAAAAACATGTTTCTTATTTTTTTTTAGGTGTAAAATTTAAATTTTGGGCCTAAGGTAGTGGTTTCCATTTAAACTATTGTATTTGCTTCCGAAAGTAAATTTCTGCAGAAAAACAAAAATTGTATTTTAGCACATCTATAAAAAAGAAGGGCTTGCTAGTACGTTCATAGGCACCTCTGCAAAATAATTTTAAATATAAGAAAAGTCGGTCTTTTTTAATTATGTTTATTACAATAACATGCCTAAAAGTTTTGCTTTTAAAAAAATTTTAAATGTTATAAAATGGCTAATCCCTTTTTATTTGATGTAAAAATATTTAATAAATATTTACTGCTTACGTTTTGGTTAACCATTATCGTACAAAATAGTAAGACATTAAAAATAAAACCATAAAACTTTTTTAAAATCTTTTCAGAATATTAGTGCAAGCATAACTAAACGGTTTAAAATAAATTAAAAAGAGTATTTTAAAAATAAATTTAAAATATATGTTCTTATTCCCTATCTCTGTTTAATGTCAACCGTTATTCTTTCTATACATGTTCGACCGAATCAAAAGATTTATAGGCAGTGTGTGAAAATAAGACGGTCTAACGCGTGTAGAACACTAACAGGCAAAGTTGGGTCGAATACGAATACCGGAAAAGAAAGTATTCGAATACCGAATATTACAATACTTGGAAGAAAAAAGTAATCATGAATTCATGAATACCCGAAATCGGTATTCGAATACTGCAAACGAAAAAAATTGTATACTTGAAAAGAAAAACTTATATTTAAAAAAATTAAAATAATTAATAGTTTAAAAACCAAAACACGCTTTATATGCAACCGAACTGAAAATTAGAAAATAATTTTTTCATTACAAAGAGTTTGTCACTTCAGAATAAAAGCGTGGGGTGCTTAATATATTAAATTTTATAATTATTCTATTTGCAAATATCTATGAGGGAAAAGTTATGAAAAAATAGTAAAATGCACCCCACGCTTTTATTCTGAAGTGACAAACTCTTTGTAATGAAAAATTATTTTCTAATTTTTAGTTCGGTTGCATATAAAAGCGTGTTTTTTAGTTTTTTAAACTATTAATTATTTTTCATTTTTTAGTTTCTGCTACTCTTGACAAAATGGCGAAAAAATTTTTTAATGAACAAGAGTGGCACATTTTAAAATTTTTTCCAACAGATTGCAACTCACTACAAAAATTTCTTCTTCATTAAGTAGCAAAGTTTGAAATTTTGCCAACAGGTGGCAACCCTAGGTGTTGTTTTTATATTTTTATAATATAAAGGAAAATTTTTTTTTCCTGGCGATCCAAAAAAAGAATGTTAATTTTTATTAATTGCACATTATGTATTATGTATACATTACACATAATGTAATTTTTATTATTTAATCCTTGAACTAATGGTGCAACTAACCAAATTGTGTAAAAACTAAAAAATTTCTTCTTCATTTAATAGCAAAGTTTGAAATGTTGCCAACAGATGGCATCCTAGGTGTTGTTTTTATAATATAATGGAATTTTTTTTCCTGGCGATTCAAAAAAAGATAACGGGATACTGTTTTTAAATTATTGCATCTTCATCGGTCCTTGACACGTGTGCAAAGTTTCAAAGAAATCGAATAGCTGGAAGTTGGTTAAAATTAGGCTCAAAGATTCCGTTACATAGATAGATGGATAGTTACAACCCAAGTTAATAAAAGCGTGTTAAAAAAAGGTCCTCACCTCACACAAATAATAACTTCTAATAAATTAAAAATGTCACAAACAATTTTTTCTTACGAAATAATAAGTTTTTTTTTGTAAAAGCTAATAGTTATGATGTTTGTTATGTCCATTAGTACTCTTCTATTATACTGATATCTATTTATTTAGGATATCAATAATATAATCAAAATATGTTACAATATTTTTTTATTTATTATAACGCAAGCTTATGTTTTTTTAACAAAATGTGATAAAATAAGGACTAACCCAAAATTTTTATCACATGTTTGGTTTTAGATAATTTTTATTTATGTTTAAACTGGTATCGCACCGTTTGCAAAAACTCTTAACTGTTGCAACCAACGATATTAATAAATTATTTTAATTACCTGTAACATTGTGATTACCATAAGCCCTTACCTTTTTTTTCACAGAAAGCCTTTCATTTTTTAAGTTTTTCCCATATCCTCGCCAATTCGTTAGCAGATAAAGAATATGGCCACTTTTTCGTCATAAGGCGTCGTTTTATTTTAAATGGAACACCATCTATATTCTTCCATATTCTGGAAAATTAGTCTTTCCAAAAAATTTATAGGCTGTGGTTTTTTTTAAGCATAATCAATTTATTAATCTTCAAAAAATTGACTGCATGTCATGTAAGAATATTATTCGGTAAATGAAAATTTGTTGGCTTTAAAGTTACAAAGAAAATACTGTAAAGAATTATTCATAATATTACCAAAAGTTTTTAAAACAGTAACCTAGCCTAACTGCAACTCCCGTTTTTTAAATAAGGTATAGCTTTCTTGCTGTATTTTTTAAAATTTTCTATATAGCAAATGTTTATTGCCAAATATGTAAAATTGCTATGCAGTCAATTTTTAAAAATCTTCTTATTTTTTGCCCCTAAAGTAAGTATTAATAATAGACAATATTTTTTAAAAAATAGTATACAAATTATCCACGAATGAAGTTTACAAGAGGACAAATGGACCAACAATTTCATTTTTTGAAAAAATGTATTCTTCATAAAAATTTTTGCTTGTAAAAGAAATACGATACACGAAAAGAAAACTTTGATGTTGTCCCGGCCGTCCAACGGAAAAACAACGTATGTGTATATTATAAGCCTATTCACATAAGGTATTTTTACGTTGGATGGCATTACTACAGGGTTCGCAAAAACTTAAAAAGCAATATTTTTTTCCGAGAAAAACTACCTTATTTTTCATTTTTAAGCAAAATGCCAGTAGGAAAATTAATTAACACAACATTTTATTAAACTCAAATTTGGCAAAAACGCCTTGATCACATGGTTGTTTTGCTGAAAAATTGTGTTGGATATGAATTTGGAGGAAGCAATTATGAGAATTTAATATAAAAATGTAGAATAAGTAATTTTTTTATAACTCCAAAATCAGTTTTATAAAACTTTTTATTACCCCTGTAAAATAAACAAAGTCTTTTTAAATAAAATTTTTAAGTGATATTTTGCTTAAAAATGAAAAATAAGGGTACCTAGTTTACTCCTGAAGAAAAATATGTTTTTTAATTTTTTGAGCACCCCAAATCAACATTTTCTCTACGTAAATCATATTTTTTTTACAAGCAACAATTTTTTTTTTATTAAGGTTAACTTTTTTTTGAAAAATGACATTTTTATTCATATTAGTCTGTATTGTGTTAGGTGTAGGAAAACCGATATATTTCCAGAGAATGGTGGAGTTGGACGAGGATTTAGCGGAGTCCAGCAAAGTTTGAAATTTTGCCAACAGGTGGCAACCTAGGTGTTGTTTTTATATTTTTATAATATAAAGGAAATTTTTTTCCTGGCGATCCAAAAAATAATGTTAATTTTTATTAATTGCACATTATGTATTATGTATACATTACACATAATGTAATTTTTATTATTTAATCCTTGAACTAATGGTGCAACTAACCAAATTGTGTAAAAACTAAAAAATTTCTTCTTCATTTAATAGCAAAGTTTGAAATGTTGCCAACAGATGGCATCCTAGGTGTTGTTTTTATAATATAATGGAATTTTTTTCCTGGCGATTCAAAAAAGATAACGGGATACTGTTTTTAAATTATTGCATCTTCATCGGTCCTTGACACGTGTGCAAAGTTTCAAAGAAATCGAATAGCTGGAAGTTGGTTAAAATTAGGCTCAAAGATTCCGTTACATGGATAGATGGATAGTTACAACCCAAGTTAATAAAAGCGTGTTAAAAAAGGTCCTCACCTCACACAAATAATAACTTCTAATAAATTAAAAATGTCACAAACAATTTTTTCTTACGAAATAATAAGTTTTTTTTTGTAAAAGCTAATAGTTATGATGTTTGTTATGTCCATTAGTACTCTTCTATTATACTGATATCTATTTATTTAGGATATCAATAATATAATCAAAATATGTTACAATATTTTTTTTTATTTATTATAACGCAAGCTTATGTTTTTTTAACAAAATGTGATAAAATAAGGACTAACCCAAAATTTTTATCACATGTTTGGTTTTAGATAATTTTTATTTATGTTTAAACTGGTATCGCACCGTTTGCAAAAACTCTTAACTGTTGCAACCAACGATATTAATAAATTATTTTAATTACCTGTAACATTGTGATTACCATAAGCCCTTACCTTTTTTTTCACAGAAAGCCTTTCATTTTTTAAGTTTTTTCCCATATCCTCGCCAATTCGTTAGCAGATAAAGAATATGGCAACATTTCGTTAGCAGATAAAGAATATGGCCACTTTTTTCGTCATAAGGCGTCGTTTTATTTTAAATGGAACACCATCTATATTCTTCCATATTCTGGAAAATTAGTCTTTCCAAAAAATTTATAGGCTGTGGTTTTTTTTAAGCATAATCAATTTATTAATCTTCAAAAAATTGACTGCATGTCATGTAAGAATATTATTCGGTAAATGAAAATTTGTTGGCTTTAAAGTTACAAAGAAAATGCTGTAAAGAATTATTCATAATATTACCAAAAGTTTTTAAAACAGTAACCTAGCCTAACTGCAACTCCCGTTTTTTAAATAAGGTATAGCTTTCTTGCTGTATTTTTTAAAATTTTCTATATAGCAAATGTTTATTGCCAAATATGTAAAATTGCTATGCAGTCAATTTTTAAAAATCTTCTTATTTTTTGCCCCTAAAGTAAGTATTAATAATAGACAATATTTTTTAAAAAATAGTATACAAATTATCCACGAATGAAGTTTACAAGAGGACAAATGGACCAACAATTTCATTTTTTGAAAAAATGTATTCTTCATAAAAATTTTTGCTTGTAAAAGAAATACGATACACGAAAAGAAAACTTTGATGTTGTCCCGGCCGTCCAACGGAAAAACAACGTATGTGTATATTATAAGCCTATTCACATAAGGTATTTTTACGTTGGATGGCATTACTACAGGGTTCGCAAAAACTTAAAAAGCAATATTTTTTTCCGAGAAAAAACTACCTTATTTTTCATTTTTAAGCAAAATGCCAGTAGGAAAATTAATTAACACAACATTTTATTAAACTCAAATTTGGCAAAAACGCCTTGATCACATGGTTGTTTTGCTGAAAAATTGTGTTGGATATGAATTTGGAGGAAGCAATTATGAGAATTTAATATAAAAATGTAGAATAAGTAATTTTTTTATAACTCCAAAATCAGTTTTATAAAACTTTTTATTACCCCTGTAAAATAAACAAAGTCTTTTTAAATAAAATTTTTAAGTGATATTTTGCTTAAAAATGAAAAATAAGGGTACCTAGTTTACTCCTGAAGAAAAATATGTTTTTTAATTTTTGAGCACCCCAAATCAACATTTTCTCTACGTAAATCATATTTTTTTACAAGCAACAATTTTTTTTTTATTAAGGTTAACTTTTTTTTGAAAAATGACATTTTTATTCATATTAGTCTGTATTGTGTTAGGTGTAGGAAAACCGATATATTTCCAGAGAATGGTGGAGTTGGACGAGGATTTAGCGGAGTCCAGCAACCCCGAGCGTCCGGATGTATGCATATCCTAAAGCTGGCTGTCCATGAGAGCGGTTTTCCGCTCGCGGATGATAATTCAGCGTTGTAATTGGTCCAAATTTAAAATGCTTTTCCCGCCAATCACAACGCTGAATTATCATCCGCAAGCGGAAAACCGCTCTCATGGACAGCCGGCTTAAGAGTAGCACATTTTTTCTCTGGTTAAAACTTCTTTAATTTTCGGTTTTGAGAATAAAATATTAATTTTTTTTATTTGATTTAATAAATAAAAACATTTCAATAATTTGATATCGGTATAATATGTCACTATGGTATCACATTGTCTTTTATTATTGATTGACATTGGCAAACGTTATCAGTTAATATTAAAAGCATAGAAAAAGGTATATAAAGTTATTCATCGTCAGACTTAAAATTTAAACTAATCATATTTTTTATACCATATTTCCCCTTTTTTGCACACAATTCATAATTTAAAGCTAAAGTGTCACACAACATTTGATTTTCATCTTTTAAAACCCCGTTCTTTTTACGTTTTTACATAATTTTTGCATTAAATTACATACCTTTACTTTGATAATGCTGCAACCATACACATAGGGCTTCATGGCACACTGGGATTGAAATTATTTAAAGTAAAGCTATGCAATTTAATGCAAAAATAATGTTAAATACGTAGGAAAACGGGATTTTAAAAGGTGAAAATCAAATATTGTGTTAGCTCTAAATCAAGAATTGTGTGAATTGAAAAAGGAAAAATATAGTAAAAATGGGATTAGTTTAATTTTCAACTTTGATGATGGATATCTTGAGAACGCCAAAATTTTTTTTTAGATTTGTTATTAGTGCTCCAAAAAAACCCTGTATACCAAAATTCGTCAAAATCGAAGTTGCCGAAGGTTTCTAAAAATTACCGAATTGGGTAAATGGTAGCAAAAAAAACAGTAAAAAGATAAACGTAAAAGAGACTTTTACCGTTAATCCCTAGCCAAAGCGTTTGCAGTGTTAAGCTTATCAGCAACAAAAACATTAAAACCCATAAGCTAATAAAAAGATTAGCCCAACGTGTTTTAGTTTTAAGGCGGATAAAAAGGGTTAATATTTACTGAGATACCATTTTAAAAATATACCACTAAATTGAACCTTTTAAGCGCTCAAACAGAATTTTAATCCCATTTCACTGATTGAATTTTAATGCAGTTTTGGACAATACTGTGGTTAATTTAAAATTAACTGAAGCAAGCTTTGTTTGATTAGGTTTAAAGCATTCTAATTCAGTTGATACATTAAACATTTTGAGTGATTTTTATGTGTGTTTAATTCAATTTGGTAATTATTTCGTTTCTATATAATGTTGGTGGTTTAAAAAGAACGTAATACCTATTATAAAATTATTGGAATACAAGTCGTATTTTTATAAAAAAACAGTTTAATTTAGAAAAGGAACTGTAATCGACCTCCGGCGGTTTTGCTCAATTATAAGACCACCCGACAGCTTTGTATATTAATGTATATAAAAACCGCTGAAAATGGTAATTAATTTTATTACCGGCGGTTTTTACTTATTTTATCGGTAAATGCCCCTCGTCCGGCGGTTTTACTTATAAAAAATCTAGGTGGTCATGATTGAACGCAAATTAATGTTGTGTACAACTCTAGGTTAGTGTTTTTCAATCTTTCTCATGACACGACCCCCTAGTAAGAAAAAATATTTTACGACCCCCGACCTTTTACTTCTTTTATGTTACATGTTATTATGCTACAAATATTCCATCCATCTATTTTTATGCGTCTTTATAATTGGAACGGTATTATAATGTCGGATTAGCTTAACTTTGTGGTTTTAATCTATAGATACGTTGCATTGCATATAGATTTGTTGCGGAATTCCTTTAATTAGCTTTTATTACTGACCTATTTAAGCAGTTAAATATTTTGAATAAAAGTATTCAGGGGCAGGATGTAAATGTCATCACTGCAAAAGACAAAATCCATGATTTTACAAAAAAGTGACCTATGGTCATGGTCTATAAATCAAATAAAATTCTAATCATTTTCGTCGACACCGTCGTTCAATGATGAAGTCGGATGTTAGATAAACATAAATGCAGGGAAAGCTGGTATGAAAATTGTGTTAAATAACTATTTAAAAGGAGAATTGTGGCAATACTTCTTTGTGCAAGAGATATGGGCAAACACTGGGCAAGGGTGGATCTTAAATCTGTTTTTAACTGCAGCTATAAATAGGGAATAATTTGACAACTAAGCTTAAAGACAATTTGCTGGAATTATCTGCAGGTGAGATGTTACACTTGGAATCCAAGTCTGCAAATTGGAATACCTTTTGTTGAAAAAAACAGAATACCCGGAATTAACCACTGAGGCCTTAAAGTTTTTAATTTCCTTTGCCACATCGTATTTGTGCGAGTTGACTTTTTATAAATGGCCCAAATTAAATGTAAAAAAATCGCTCCAATTTGGAAAACAACCTAATTCCTAATGTAGCAAAAACGAGTCCACGATGGAAAAAGTTAATCAATTAAAAACAAACGCAACCTTCGCATTAGGATTAGAATGATTGAAAAGGACTTTTTTTTTTGGTAATTCGTTTGTATGCAAGGGATTACGAGTATATTACCTTTTGTTAACATTATCTTATTAAATCTATATTTTTAGACTTCACTAATTTTTTGAACATCAGCCAGTTCTTTTGACCCCTCGCGACCCCCTTGAGAAGCTTCGCGACCCTCCAGGGGGTCGCGATCCACAGGTTGAAAAACACTGCTCTAGGTAATGTTAGAAAACACAATCGCAAAGTTTTAGTGACTAATATAAAAGATAGAAATAAAACAATTTGGCAATTTGAGATTTTCGTGTCTAACTTAAATTTTTTAAATGGCAGCCCTTTTTTGGTATAAATATGGCAGGTATAAAAATTGTTTTTGAACAATTTTTTTTTAAATAATAAAATTCTTGTGCTTTTGCCTTTACTACAAATATACAAATATTATTACAGTTACAAAGCGCTTTAAAATTGTCATTAATTAGCGATTCAATAAAAACTAAGCAAACCACGCTTTTTCAAAATTACTTGATAACTCTAATTATAACTGGTGTAAACATTCTGCAGCTGCTTAAAAGCATCTTTATAGTTTAAAGTTTTCGAGCGCTTTCCCTTTTTTGCCTTTTTATTAACAAAAAACTAAAAGACTATTACATTTTAAAATCGCCCTAAAGTCAGCTTAATAATACAGATACTAAGAAAACGCCGTTAATTAATAATAAAAATTCTCTAACCTAATGCTAATCTTAAGTTTTTGGGTCATTCGACCATCGTTGTAGATTTTGTTTGCTTGACGTTTCGCCAGCGCGAGTGGTTGGCATCCTCAGAAGGTTCCTAGTAGACTGTGACTACTGTGCACAGTAAAACAAGACCAAAAATAAAAATATTTTTTCAAAGGTCTAATACTTGAAACTTACAAAGTAAAACAAGTTACAACACACCAAAAACTGAATTACTTCACAGCTACTTTTCGCTGCTTTGTATTTTATTTAAAAGAGTTTAATTTTCTGGCGGCAAGCGATTAACACCACTTTTTTTTCGGCTAAAGGTATGATTCCGAGCACCGCACAGCGCTTTAGCGATTCATATTACCAGCAACGCGCTTGTCTCCGCGATTTGCTTCGTGCCGCGGTGCTCGGAATCATACCTTAGGCAGAGACAAGAATGAGACGAGCAACTAAATGTAAATAAATTATCCGAGAGAGAGATAGCTGCTGGGCCTTCCTTGTCTGTCTTCAAGGAAGGTAAACGCAGATGGCGCGTGAGTCGACTTTATCGTTTGCCCGCCAAATTCAAATTTTATAGCTGTGCCATTTTTGCCCTTAATATTAGGTTCTGGTTTTTGTTTCCTATTAATATAAAATATTAGAGTTTAGTTCAATAATTACACACATCTAATTAAAAATGTCATTTATTTGGTTTTCATAAAGATTTTCTCTTACAGATAACCATGTCAATATTACCTTAAATTATCTGTTGAAAAGCACAAATTAAATATATACACTGTGATCACTAGTGAAAGTCAGTATTCAAAGTCCAATTAAAGGTAAAAACCACGAAAACAATAAATCACAAAAATGTAAACAAACTGTCCAAACAAATCGGCCATTAAAAATATCAAACACAAATATTAAATAACATTTCGGCATGACTGCCTGCAGCAGCGTTGTCAAGTTAAAAATATTTGGTTCTTGGTATATAGTATAATCAGGTTTTAGCCAAAGGAAGACATTAAAGTTTACATGCGGAAATTGTAAACAACTTGGCAACCATAAAAAGGCGATGATTGCACCCTCTGCGATTACCTCCCATGATAAATGACAGAGACATAGTTATAGGAACTTGCGTTAAACCAGAGAGAGATAAAACGTAATGGACAAATTTCCAGGACCAGTAACGCGTCTCATTCTTGTCTCTGCCTTAGGTATGGTTTCAAGACTAGCGTCTGGATCCTGTCCATAACTGATGGGCCCACAGTGTTGCCATTTTGGCTTTAAAACCGTTACCCAACTTTCGCGCCGAATGAAATGCTTTGCTAATAACGAGGTTATGTTTTGCTTTTATTGCTGTGTCTGTTTCGTTGGTAGCATTAAAAAATAGTGCTTGGATATTTTTAGTAATAGATTTCCTTAGAGAATTACATTTGTGTAATGAATGTAAAAAGAGTTTTAAACATTTCCGTGATTTAAGAAGACATGTCAGAAAATTCCATTTACAAAAACTTGATGAATTAGCACCACTACAGACAAAATCATATCCACTCTACCTCTAAATCAAAGTTGGCATTTGAACTAACCGTATTTTTACCATAATTCCCCTTCTTTTGCACACAATTTATGATTTAAAGCTAAAGTGGCCCACAATATTTAATTTTTACCTTTTAAAACCCCGTTTTTTTTATATATTTTAAATACCTTTTATCAAATAAATTGGGAAGGGTCGAAGCTCCGAAACGCAACCTTGCCGCCAAAAAATTATTTTAGATTCGTGATCAACGCTCCGAAAAAACCCCGTATACCAAACGTCATTAAAATCGGAGTTGCAGCCGGTTTCTAGATAATTACCATGACGTTATCCTTATTGTCCACATGAATAATCTTCCGTTAATAAAATTTATTTTAAGGCAAAAATAGAATGGGACAAACTTTTGTCTGACTCTCTGATATTTCACATGACACATTTTTATTTTACCAGCAGTTTAAATTTGATTATAAGAATATTATAATTTCCTATTAACTAATAAAATTATTAATTTTAATCCAAAATGCCACGCTAGAGGGTTAGAGTTAAAATTTTCCATCCCAAACCTACTAGATAACATTTTTTTTAAATAAGAAGCAATGAAAATACGCCTTACAAAAAAATCAATATAAAAAAAGGTTCTTTGATATTACCAAAATATAATGATCTAATAAGCAATAATATAAAAAAATATTCTAATTGCCGATATTTGATTCTGTCAATAAAACTAATTGTCACAAAATTACCAATCACCCTTTACAATAAAATAAATTATGACAATCTGTTTAATTAAAAACACGTTTTAAATGTGTTTCTTAATGTATGGTCTAAAAAATTTATTTAATTATAAGGAATTTATTATTATAAAATTAATTATTATCTTACTGCATTGCTAACTTAACAAGAAGTTTCGTTATCACAAACAAATTGTATAAAACACTTTCCCACCAAAATTCCAATAATTCAAAATGTTACTAACGATGTAAACCTGGCAACACTGTGGGCCCATCAGTTATGGACAGGATCCAGATGCTAGTGAGTGTCAAGCATCGCAGCCGGCTGCTAACCGCCAACGCAAGCGCCAGTCATTCATATTTCTGCCTTCGCATTGAGAGTAACGAGTGGTGTTGCTAGTAATATAGATGGCTTTTGCGTTTGCGTCGGAGGTTTGCTGCCTGTCGCGATGCTCAGAACCGTAACTCTAAGGTAATTTTATACTGCTATGTTTATGAACGATTTTTACACTAGTTTATTTTTTTATTTATTAGTTCTTGATGCTTTCATTTATTTGTTTTTGTCTTTTATAAAGACAACTACTTTTAAATCCGAACGTTAAGTGAATAATCCGGGCTACCCTAGTAGAGGGTATGCCCGTACTAAATTTAGTCAAATAGTTCCTGTAGTCTTATAGTAAAAGAAAAAGATAGTTTTTGTACCGGTCTGTATGGTACACTTGTCCAAGTGACGTCAAGTGGCCCTATGTGTATTTAAAAATTTATACGTCACACTTGTGTGAAATTAGTCAGTTTACGCACTTGTAATGTAAAATACTAGAATATGTTTGATTTAGTTGATGCCGCGTTTGGTGTTAAAGTTTATATTAAAATTAATTCCAGTAGGCATTAAAACAAATCAAAAATTTAATACCGTTTATTTAATGTACATATTTAAATTAAGTAGTTTACCTTCACAATAACAATTATATAAATAGCATTTTTTTTTAACGGTAGTAAACATATTTTTAATTAAGGTAAGGTAAAATACATTTTAAAAAAGGCCATAACCACTGCTATTAAATTACATTCCTTATAAGCTTTTTTAAGAACGTATTAACTTCTTAGCATTTGTACAAAAGTTTTCCACCCTTCAGCAAATTAAATTACTTACTTAAGACTTCTGGATGTGTATTCTTTTGCAAAATTTTCGTATTTATAAATAATAATCACAAATATACCACTTTTTGTGTCGAATTTTCGGTAACAAATATTCTAAAGTTGAAAGAAAATAAGCTTATTAACAAAATTAACCCATGCGATATAATAAACAAAAGCTCAAATTTATATTTTTGTTTTGTCACAACTTAAAAACAATAACGGATGTAAAACTTCGGTGCTACTGATGCGGCTAATCTCGTGCAAAATTATGTGCTGCTCACATTTTAAAGCCTTGAAGTAACAAAAATATTGTTGGCGGCAGAGTTATGGTAAATAACGACATTTATTTGAATGAACAGATATTTGAAAAAGAAAATCTTTAATTTGTCAGTTTTTCGAAAGGGTAATTTTTGAAATAGTTACATTTACTTTATGTGATTTTTAAACATGTTTTTTTTATTTATTTAATAGGTGACGTAATTCCTTTAAATTTTAGGTAAAAAAAATCTTCTAATTAGGAATAAGTTTGGGTGTATCTGTGTTGCTAGACGGTGGTTAGTTTAGGTTAGTTTTTAGTTTTTGTTTAAATTTCCCACACTTTACCATTCGCCTTAAAAACGATCTGTTTGAATACCTGTCAATTCGAAAAACTGTCCTAGTGCAGATTTTTAACTTATTGCGCTGCTTTGGAAAAAAAACCAAGATATAAAAAAACTTGTTAAGAGTATGGCAGAAATGTTTTACTATTTTGTATCAGAACTAATGTATTATAGGTATTATACTTAGTTTTGCAAATATTTGCATATTTTTGAAAATAAAAAAAAATTTACTCTGCAGGATTTATCTACGATGACTGTTTTGAGCTTAAGTTTTGCCAAATTTGAGTTATTAAAGATCTAATTATAAATGCAAAATGCCTTTTTACATCGAATACTCAAATAAAGTAACAACAGCTAACGTGTGGACGTAAATTCAAAACTTTGGTTCTGGAAAACAACAATGTATTCCCCTTGATTCCTGTTGGTTTACTCGAGAAAACTTGTCCAATATAGGCGAATGAATGTCGTCCACAAGACAGCGTTGGCCATAGTGTTTAGCCTAACGTGAGTATCCGGCATAAAAATGTATAACCTAACTATAGGTTAGCTCATTATCTCTTCTTTCAGTTATTTTGAGACAATGTAATATACAGGGTGGGTTTTTTTCATGTTTGGTATAGAGATTTCCAAAACCGCTGCAGCTACAGAGATGGTTAAAGGGAAAAAGAATGGTATTATTGTTACTAGGTATTTAAAAAAAATCAAGAATTTGTTTTCCTCGTTAACTGGGTTAATATTTGAAATGGAAAAAAAAGTTAATAGAAAACTTGTAGATAATTATCTTCTTAATAGAAAGGTGGTTATCCAATATTTAATGTACTAGTCCGTTTTAAAGCTACGACATAAACTTGATTTTTTTAATGCAAACCGTAGTTTACTATGACAATTATTCTTTAGATTTGAATGATCATATTTCCAAAAGTAATGAAGATACGTATACCAAAGGTGGTGTTTTTTAAAGTTCATTAAAAGATATTTTTATTAGTAATATAATGTACAGGGTATTTCAATTTAAAAAAATGTACTGTACATTTAAAGAGATATAAAAAAATTATTATTGATTTTAAAACTACCGAATTAACCAAGAAAACTGATATAATTATCGATTTTCTACGATAAGAAATAAAAGAGTTAAGGGAGGGGTAAATTTATTACTTGACACCCGGTACATACAGTGGGGATATTAAAAGTCCTTCCCCCTTTATCTTTTGAACGGGACAAGATATCGGGGTCAAGTAAATTTTGGGTAAAAGGGTGTCACTTTAAGTACTTTTTGGCATAAAAATAATTTCTGTCGCGTGACCTAGTACTAAGGGGGCACAAGCAACATTCTTTTTTAATGAAAACGAAAGTCATGTGGTACCTCGTTTTAAAGGTTCTTTGATTCTCTTCCCAACGCTACTTTGTTTTTAAAAATTGGTCAAGCCCTTCCAGACTTGGAACCGATTAAAATTTGACTTAAATAGTGTAAAAACCGAACGGAATTGACTTGTAAATCTGGAACGGCTGGCCGGTTTTAAAAACAAATTGGCGGTAAATAGAGAATTGGAGAGCCTTTAAAACGAGATGCTACATGACCCCTTTTCTATTAAGAAAAAAGTTGCTAGTGCCCCCGTGACTGAAATTATTTTCATGCCAAAAAATAGTTAAAAAATTACCCCTTGATCTAAATTTTATTTGACTTTGATATCTGGTCCTATTTAAAAGTTATGGGGGAGAGAACTTTTAAAAATCGCACAGTATGTACAAATTGGAGCTAAACTTCAAACGCTTGTAACTTTAGAACGAATAAGTAGACTTTTAAAAATAAGACGGCGATAAACAAAGAATAAAAATGCCTCTAAAACGAAGTGCTATTTGACCCCCTTTTCATTAATAAAAAAGTTGTTAGTGCTCTCTTGACACTAGACCATGTGACCGAAATCATTGTTATGCCGAAAAGTAGTTTAAATGTCATTTTTACCCAAATTTTACCCGATCTCAGTATCTTGTCCCATTCAAAAGATAAGGGGAGGGAAGGACTCTCAATTTCCTCACTGTATAAAAGTTCTCAAAATTTTAGATATTATTATGCATTTTCTCCATTTATTAAACTGCTTATACTGGTATGAACTACATTGGTATCTTCAGAATATTATTTTTTGGGTCTCTTGTACTTGTATTGCTTAAAAATAACTTTTTCTTTTTTGAAACCCTTTTTCTTTGAAACCATTTTTCTTTGATACCCTTTTAAAAAAGATTCTTAATATTAAATTTTTCATAAAACGATTTGAAATTAAAATTCCAACTAAGTTATTTTCAGTTATTGTTTTGTTAGGCACATTTTCTAAAAATACCATAATTGTTTTGAACCACGTGTATAATATTATCTCTTTATATTATACCACAGATTTAATAAAGTTTTGCCAAGATTTTATTAATAATTTAATAAAAATAATAAACGTCTTTTTATTATTATTTAAAAATTTAATTTTTAAGCAAAATATCATTTAGAAAGCATGTTTAGGAGAGAATTTTGAAATTAATCTATTAATGTTACAGGGGTATTAAAAACTTACAGAAAACTGATTTTAAAGTTATCAAATATTATTTATTTTAATTTTTTAGAACAAAATGACTTTTATAATTTGCGTTTTAAACACCTGCTTCCTCCAAATACCTACAAAACACATTTTTTTAGCCGTAAACGAATGTGACCAACATGTTTTCGCCAAATTATAGAGTTTTATTAAATTATGTATTATTGTTTTTATCGATTACACACTTTATTCCTAATACATTTTTTAATAACATTTTTCCAAAAAATTAAAAGTTAAGGTAGTTTACTTTAGGAGAAAAATCTTTTTCTTTTAAGTTTTTGCTGTAATGAAAATAAACATTTTCTCTTTGCAAATCATTTTTATTTTACAAGCAAAAATTTTTAATAAAAATAATTATTTTTAAAAAATAAATTATTTATTCCATTTCTCCTCTTGTATACCTCATCCGGGGACAGTGTATAATTTGCTAATAATTAATCAAAAAAATCACCCTATATTATTTAATAACAGCTATTTAAAAATCCATAATTTTGTTCAAGAAAGTGCTACCTATCTAGGTTTATACAGGGTGTTATGGAAATACTTTATTATATGTAAACCCTAAAAGCCTTGTGTAAAAATAAATTGAATAAAACTTGATAAAATAGCAAACCAACATTAATTGCTAAGGTAGGTAATGAATTTTAAAATTTTACGGTCAAAATGCAAACCCGGTACTGATCTTTTTGTGTCATCCCTTTAAAAACAGCTGTAAGCAGCTTTGACATGCGTTTTTTTAGCCGAAGCGGTCGAAAGCGTGACGTCACCATCAGTACACTTTCAAACGGCTTCCATTTGAAATGTTTGGCTATAATCAATTTTAGGCGTTCAACCAATTATAACCGCGGTAACAATTGGTGACAACTTTGACGTATAATACATTGTTTAAACGTCAACATAACCAATTGGTGAATACCGTTTTAGAATTGGTCCTTCGCCTATAATTGAGGAATGTGAAAAAAATTAATTTAAAAAATAATATTAAAGCGCGTTTTTTACATTCTAACTTTGTTAGGTTAGAATAGGACATTTATTAATGAATATCTCTCATAAAATATTTAAAATAGTGTTTATATGTTTAAAATAGGCTAAGAGATATTAAAAATCTGATACCCCATCCTCGAGCTCTTTTTTGGAGAAAACATTTATGGTAAAAACAGATCATCGCTATCGCGAAGCGTTTCAGAGATACAGGGTGATTCTCGATTTTTTCACTTTTTGAAAAGGTCCTGTAGCTTTGTTGTTATTACAGATACAGAAAACTAATTGCACATTATACAAGACACTTTTTTCCGTAGAATCCAGTGGCGTAGCCAAGAATTTTTTGAGCTGTCATTTTTGACATATGACCCAAACATGTTTTTTTATTAGGGACACCCTATAAATGATTAGGTAATTAAATTGCTTGTTTTTCTGATTAAAATAATATATCGTAGTTAGAGTGGTTTAATAATATTTTACGTCAAATATTGGAAAAATTATGATTTTAAAGACGCATTGCGGCTTCTATCTGTTTTAAAATTGTTTTATATTTTTGTTTTAAAAGAGAATCTGTCATCCCTTAGCTCAGGAGACATTTCCGTATGTTTTTTCATAATATTGGAATGTAAAGGAATTCCGTTTTGACAATAATTTCTGTTTATTTGATCTTAATATTACATATTTTTGTATATATTTGGAAATTTTGGCGTGCTAATTTGGTTATAAAAGTTAATAACATACAATTAAAGAGACGAGTAGGTAAAGGAGGCCAGTATTTTTTATTCAAATTATCTTCACGAATAAAGGACACAACTAATGCACTTATCACCTTTATTCGTAAAGAAAAGTTGCATATAAAAACATTGTTACTTGTCTCCTTTATCCACTCGCTCTTCAAATTTCTTTTACTAGTGAGTTTTTGGGTATAATTATTAAAACATTTCGGTATTATTACCATTTTTTTTTAAGTTGCGAATTTTGCAGCGGTTACTGTCAGTCAGTTTTTCAGTTTCTTTTTAAACTTTTCTTACAATTAGATTGGGCCTGAAAGCTATTACAATTAATTCGAATTATATAGGGTAGACCAAATTAAACTTGCACACTTTTAATAATAATTTTTTATCTGTTGCGACTATCTTTTTCATTTTTGGAGGGCTAATAGGTAGATATGTTTGTCAATTTTGGTCAAATAGATTTAGACAGAACTGGACTTACGGGACTTTTTACAAAATACTGTATTTAACCTCGTTGCAAAAGAAATCTGATTAAGCTAGAATTAAGCTAATACGTGAAAACTTAAGTTTTTTGGGATATTTGGCCGTCGTAGATTTTGTATCCTTGACGTTTCGCCAGCGCGAGTGGTTGGCATCTTCAGAAGGTTTTAATTAGACTACTCGCTGCATCCCGGCGCGCACGCAGCGAGTATTTATAGGTAGCTTGGGTGGGCGGGGTCTGTTCCGGTTGGTCGTTGCGCAGTTGTTGTTCCTGCCGTGGTGCAATGTTTGTGGTTTTAAGAATTGGTATCCAGTTTTATTGATTTTCGTTAAGTCTTCTGTTTTGTTAAAGTTGTTGGTATGTTTGTGTATCTCTATGGCTTCCCTGTACAGTCTGGCATGGTAGGATCAGGTATTAGCAAGAACCTGGGTATCTTAAAATTTTATGTGGTGCTCTGTGCCTGAAAAAGTGTGTTTCGCTACTTCGTCAGTCTGTCCCTGGCGGCAGTTAGCTTTATGGTCTTTAATTCTTGTGTTGATCGATCTCTTGGTAGTTCCGATAAACAGTGCCACATGTATATCCGATAAACTTCTGGGCACGCCAGGGGGTTCCTTTTGTCCTTGGGTGATCTTAAACACTCTTTTACTTTTCTTGTAGGTTTGTATATAGTTTTAATATTAACCTTTTCTAGTAGACGACCTATTCTGTTCGTTACCCTCGGAATGTATGGTAAGAAGGCTCTTGCCGTTGGTGGACTTTGTTCCTTGGTTTTGCGATTATCTTTTGGATGCATTGCTTTGTGTAATCCCTTCTCTGAGTATCCATTGGCCATAAGCGCGTTTTTTAAGTGTGTTACTTCCGAGTTCATTGCATCCAAAAAATTTTTTTGCCTGTTCTGTAAGCGTTTTGATGATACCGAACTTTTGGCAAGGATGGTAGTTAGAGTATCTGTGTAAATATCTGTCAGTATAAGTCGGTTTTCTGTAGACTGTGTGCCCGAGCCACTTGCCACTTTTTGTAAGTAAAACATCTAAAAAGGGTATTTTGTTATTTTTTAAAATTTCCATTGTGAATTGGATATTTAAATGTATATTGTCTATATGGTTCAAAAATTCTTGAAGTTTTTCCGATCCGTGGTTCCAAATAACAAAGGTATCATCGACATACCGAAACAATACCTTTGGTTTATGGAGGGCAGGACTTCGGGCTTGCTGTTTAAACTTGTCCATAAAGAAATTTGCCACTACTGGGCTGCCCCCTATAAAGTCTTTTATTGTTTTAAAAACAGCAGAAAATATACTTTTTAATTAGAAAGATTAATCCATGAACAACGCGAGAAATCGTTAAAACTTATTATTAAAATTAGTGTTCGGCTCACCAAACGTTTCGTGCACTGCGTTTAAACAATGGTATTCCCACCTAGGTCCTGCGATTTAACTCCGTTGAATTTTTTTCTTGTAGGGCTGCATCAAACCTTGAGTATATGCGGACAAACCACAAACGATAGCCGCCCTAAAGGCCATGATAACTTGCACCATTTGGTGAGATTGGGCTAATTGGGAAAATTTGTGTCAGAATGTCATCGAAAATTGGATCTATTAATATAATTTTTAAAACTAAATGTCATGAAATATGCTTTAAGATAAAAATACAACTTTTGAAATACAGATTTCATAATTTGTTTCATTTTTATTTAAAGATAGAGCGCTGAAAATGAAAAACCCTTTATTACAGTTAATTGCCTAATCAATATTCTCCAACAAAATTTAACTTTTAAACTAAGGGAATTCTACAAAAAACATACCATATTATTATTTTGTTCTCTTTTACCAGTTCTAAAAAAGCAAGTGTTTTATTGTTTTAAAAACAGCAGGAAAATATACTTTTTAATTAGAAAGATTAATCCATGCGTTTCACTAAACCCTGGAGCGTAAAATTACTCGTGTTTTTTTACGGAGGTTCTCACTTCAAAAACAATGACGTAAAAGCTTTATAGCTACTGGTGTTGCTAATCCTTTCGGCAATTTTTGGCCTGGAAGTAACAAAAGTATACAGAGCTGCAGTGTGATAATAAGGAATTTTCACGATGTATTTGGTTTTGAAGCAAATTTTTTTCTTGTTAAGATTTGTTAAATCTGGTTAGTGGTGTCCACAAGGGTTTTAATTTATAAAACCATTTATATTTAATAGTTTATAGGTAGATTATTTTTATTAAAGTTAATAGGTAGGGGAGGTCTGGGGAGCCCGCCCAGCGGTTAACGACGTCCAACGTTATAATTTCTAAATGCAACCCCTTACCGGTCCGATATACAGGGTGTTTCCTAATTGCAGTAATAAAATTTAGGAACGTATTTTTGAGCTATTTTTTATTTAAAAAAATCATATTAACATGGGTCCTCAAGTAAAACGTTCTCAAAATAAATGGTGTTAAACTTTTCAAAAACCTAAAAATTTCTATAACACTTTTTTAGTAAAATTTCTTAGACTAGATATAAACATTACTTAATTAAGCATTTGTTGGTATTATAACATAATTGCTAAGGAGTAAAAGAAAAAAAATGCGCCAATGTTTTTCGTATGGTCCAAGATTATGCAGTTTAACGAATTTAATTTTTTTTTTGGAGAACTAAGCAAGCTACTTAAAAATATGAAGACACAAAAAGTTGTATTTTTAGGTGTTTCATCCGGGAAAAATATAAAAGTTGCCAAAAAGTTAGTGGCGTCCATTTTTGTCAATAGTATTAGCTAAGATGGGTCCCACGCCGCCACTGGTCTCACAAATTAAAATTGTTTTAGGGCTAAATTACCTTTCTATTTTACCAAATACCACATAAAAATTTTATTAAAATCGGAGAAGGCATATTTAAGATATTATTATTAAAAATCCAATTTTCTTTTTAAAATTTACCACCCTGTATTTTAGAAACAAAGCATTTATGTTTATATAAACTCTGCAGCAGGGCCGTGCCTACTGGGTGGTGCGAGTGTTGCAAGCCACCAGGGTGCAACGATCTGGGGAGGAAAATTGTGGAATAAAGGGCAGAAATGAAGGGCCCTATTAATTTACATTTAAAAAACAGTAAATTTGAAAGCGGGGACCTTTTAGTCTTCAAAAAATATTGAAGAGAAGTTAGTTCTGGTTAGTAGAAGTTATTCATTAAAGGATGGTAAAGGTAATTTTGAGTAAAGACTTTGTTTTTGCTCTTCTTTGCTTTTTTATACCTTAATCCACATTTCCTTTCAGGGGCGGCAAAAACATTTTTGCACCACGGCGCGAGACACCCTAGAAATGGCCCTGGCAATAAGATAACACCCTGTATATAACTTAATACAACCATTAAAGCTAAAATGCTAACTTAGCTGATTTGCGCTCCGCAAATCCGCTTTTAATCCTTCAGTCGTTTTAGATGCAGGTTAATGTATTTTGTCTTTTGTGAAAATTCAAACGTTACTACGATACATAAGTATTAATTTGGATCATTAATATATTTAAATCTAGGTGATTATTAATTGTATTTTGTTATAAATTATTAAAATACTAGGTTTTTTAGGTTTTTAAACGAAAATTTTAATATTAAAGAAAAAAATGCGTTATCTGATAACACCGCCCAGAGCAAATTTTTAGTAGGGATTTTTTTATTGCTAAGCCGCAGTCTTTTAAGTATCAGTTATTTGTTTTTGAATTAATTTAAACCAAAAGACTTATACAGTATTTTTTTATTTAATACAGTATTTTTTTTATTTAATACAGTAGTTAGTCAATTTTAGTTGACTTTAATATTAAATCACTATTGCAATATCCTTAAAATTTATAATCATTAAAGTATACTTAATAAAGCGTTTAGCAATTGTTTATGTGGAGATGTTGAAATATTTAGTATTTAGCACTGTATAGGTATAGGACTACATTTTAATTTTAGTTAAATATTCTAATTTTTCTTTAATTTTTAAAAATCGTATTTGTGTGTGTATTTGTAAATCAGAATTTAGTATTATTTATAAAATAAATCGGCCGCCCCATAAGCTTTGTGGCGGCTTCGGTTGTATCGGCGAGCGTCGATCTCCGGAGTTAAGCAGTGGAATGCGCGCCCATAATTTGGATGGGTGTCCGGTGACAGCGGTGTTTTGGGCAACGGCACACGGTGTTCTGCCCGGGGATGCGGACCGAGCAACAACCATCCAAGTTATGGAATGAATGGTGTGTGAATGAGAAGGAGTAGGGGTCAAGGTACAATAAGCCTTCAGGCTGCAGTGCACCACCTAGGGGGCGGTCGTCGGACCTGGGTGGGATGACCCCGAAAGGGTGAAAAAAAAAAAAAAAAAAAGCTTTGCCGCTCTAGGCTCCAGCCTACACAGCCTGCTGGTAAATCCGCCACTGTTTGACTGGAAACAACCGTCCTAATTAAATATATTTTAAGTAAGAAGTAACAGAAAATAGGGTATGAAACTTATGATTTTTAATAATTACAACTTTGGGGGTTTTAAAATTAAAATGTGTGATTACTAGCGCTTGTTAGCGTACTGTCAAACCCAAAAAGTTAACTTAATTAATCATCTATTTATATATGCGTCAGGCCCCGAAAAGTGCTTTTCATTTTAAACGTTAAATAACTGCTAAATTATTTCGTATACCGGCATATACCCGTTTTTTTTAAATAGACAAAAAAAATACGGTACATTATATAGCATAAATTATTATTTTTGGTAATTATCAAAACTTAAAATCACTTCCGGTTTAACCGAAGGTACCATAAACTTTCTTACTTAAGATACAAGTGCCTACTTTTTTCTATATTATTTGTATTTTTATAAAATTCTCTTTTTAAGGATATATCAAACAGGGTGTTTTTTTTTTCAAAATGGCGACCAGAGAATACTTTAAAAAAAGTACTGCCGTTATTTATGCTTTAAATATATTTTATTGCTAAGTAAGCAACAAAAAACAACATGGCCCATTTTACTTTCACAAATAGTAATGTATTTCCTTTTTAATTATTAAAAAAATTTCCAAACATTTTAAGTGGAAACATCCCTAATTTATTTTATTTTTAAATTATACACTACGTATAAAATCTCTTTCTAACATATCACAACATATTATATTATATTGACATAAACACAATAAACAATATCTTCATATAAAATACAAATATATAAAAAGAAGAAGGCAGTTGTAGAAAATAAGAAAGTTTATGGTATTTCCGGTTAGACCGGAAATGCTCTTGAGGTTACGATAATGACAAAAAATGTCAATTTGCGTTATAATAATACTGTAAAATTTTAATTAGTTTCTCTTAAAAACTAAAAAAAATTGGAAGGGGGAAGGGTAACAACATCCTGTGTCACCCGGTATAATAGTGATGGTCTTTGAAACAAAAGCAACATTTAGCAAGTCAAATTATTTTTAAAACAAAAATAATATGTAACAAATATCATACATAAAAATACAAATAAAAAGTATTCTAAAGACCTTTGTATAATATATATAATTTAATGCCCTTAAGGACGCTTATACATAAATATATGCTTAAGACTGGCACAAAAAAACAACTTTTTTTTTAAATATATTAAAAATATTGTTTAGGGTGACAAACAGTAAATATTATAAAGGTTTAAGCCCTTAATGTTAATATTTAAAAGTCTATCTCCTTTTTTTGTTTGTACTTTCATTTTTGCGTCAAGCTGCCTAACTATCGAGGTAAAAAAATGTCTCCGCACATATTTCTTTAAGAAATTAAAATTTTCCACAAAAAACGTATTATTAAAAAGGCACTGGCTAAACGACCGCCGGCGGTTTTGATAAATTATAAGCAGAAAACCGCCGTCAAGCGGGTTTTTGTATTTATATATATATGTGTGTATGTTGTAATTTCTGGCGGCTTTTACTTATTTTTTCAGTGAAAGCCGCGGTCCGGTGGTTTTGCTTATAAGAACCGTTAAAGACCGCCGGAAAATAGTAGTAATAAATATTTTTACCTAAACTTTGTGTTTTTCTTTTGTTACTTATTTTTCGTAGTTTTGTTTTTAGTTATCAAAACATATAATATGTCTATGGGATACCAAATGATTTTCCGATAGTTACAGGACGAATTAAAACTAAAAATATGGAGTGACCAAGAATAAAGGACTTTTATTTTTAAAAATAGAATAAAAAAAAGTTTACATATTTATGATCTCGGAAGTGGAAGCAACCCCGATTTTGACCAAATTTGGTATATGAGGGTTTTTGGAAAGCTGCTCACGAATCCGAAAAATGTTTTTGCCAAAATAGATTTTGTTTTGTTTTAAAGGGGGAAAATCAAATGTTGTGTGCCACTTTAGCTTCAAATCAGGAATTGTGTGCAAGGGGAGGGGGAATATAGTGAAAATAAGGATAGTTCGTTTTTTAACTTGAATGATGGATTTCTTGAAAAAGAAATGTTTTCGGCTAAAAACTCAACGCTCCAAAAAATATACATATATTACAGATGGTTTTTGGCAAACAAAAACTTATTACATATAATTATAAATTTACACTCCCCTTAACATCATGATTTTTCATTGTAAAAAATAAACTAGAAAAACAGCATGTTTGGTTAATTCGGTAGTTTTCTAGGCGCGGCACGAGCCGCCACTAAAAAACAGGTTTTATCATTTATAATTTGCAATTTTGTAACTAAAATGGGAGTTTTCAAAATATTTTGGTTTGTAAAAAGTTTAACACCCTGTATCTCAAAAGTAAAGACGTTTGGGACATATGTTCATATAAACTTTTCTTTTTAAAATAAGCTAAGGAATTATACTCTATATTTTTAGCCATTTATTAAATTACACCCTGTATAATAATAAAAAAATGTTTAAAACATAAAACATTTTAACCGTGGCGGTCTTTTCCTTGTAAACAAAACCACATGTTAACTTACATTACGGGAAAAACTGAAGTATAACGATTTTTTCAAATAAATAATTATAACTTGTAAGCCGGTTTCGCCCCCATATTATGTATAGTACCGTTTCAGTACAGGTACCTAGCTAATATTTTACATTAATGATAAAGGTTCACTTTATTTACTACCCAATCCTATTATCATAAAACAAAACATAAAATTATATTTACTAGCTGCTAGTTAAAGTGTTTCCGATAATAATCTTACAATATACAGCATGTCCACGGATGTACTTTACAATAGAACAAATGGACCAAAAATATAAATATTTAAGAAAATCATGTATGGCCAAGGAAGATAAACTTTTTAATAAGAAACGCTCGATTTTTTATATTTGTCCGATCACATTTTTGACATAATTTTTTTATCTGACAAAATAAACCAATACTTGCATACCATAAAATAAAATTACTAAAAAAACCACAAAAAAACATAAAAAAATGTATCTTACCCTTAATAACGATTTAAACGTAAATATCCTGTAAAAAAATATCCAAAGGTCAGTGACCCTTTTTACAAGTTTTTAAATTCTCTGTAACTACAGTACTAATGACTACTCAATTTAACCATAAACAGTAAAAACTAAACATATATAAAAGTCCAATGACTAAAAAGCAAAAAGAAAAAATAACACCAAAACCTCGAAAAAAACCTTCCAGTACGATTGTAAACAAAGAATTATGGAAAAAGATTACGTCACAAAATTTAGCGAACATAAGCTTAAATGGGATCGAGCGCTCCTTATTCAAAAGTTTGTTTTCCCTGATGTATGGCAACTGCTTTTGCTTCTATTTACGTTAAAAAATTGTTTTGTTTTGTACAGGGGCTCTAAAAACTAATAATATGTGAAAATGGACCAAGGAAAAACTGTTTCTAATTTTACTAATTCGGCAAAATACCAAAAAAAAGGTTTTAAAATTTTATGGAATAAGCATCCCATATCTGATATTTTACATGAAATAAACATTTTTTTAGTATCATAGTTTTATTTATTTAGGTTTTACACCTTTTTTATTTAATTTTACATTTTTGTATTTAAATATATATAAAGGTGTGAAATATGTTCCCAAAAAATATTTCATGTGAAATATTAGATTTTTTTATCTTTGGACAATCCACAAAGGCTAAAAGCCTAAATACTTATGTACTGTGAGTGTACTCAGCAAAGTAAGAGACAGTTTGTTCACACGGGACTTAAAAATTTGAAGATTTGGGGAGAAAGGGAAGACCTCCGCAGGCAGCAGGTTCCACAATCTAAAAATTCCAGAATTAAAGAACAGATAAAGTGAGAAGTTCGGGGCCTGTCCAGTTGGACCTTATAGGGATGTATACGTTCTGCACCCGGAGTTTCTCTGTTGGAAGCTGCAAGTTGGGGATTACACTGGACAATTTCTCGGAGCAGAAGCCGTGGAAGTACCTATAAAAGCGATAGATCCCTATAGCCTGACGTTGGACAAGAGAAGGAAACCTCTCTGTAGGCAAAGAATCGTTAATAAGGCGAATAGCTCTTCTTTAAATTAAATCAAGAATGGTCAGGGTGGTGGGGGACGCCATTTCCCAAATAAGGGAAACAATATTTTTAGGGGGTCGGATTTGGGATAAATACAAAGTGTATAAATTGGAAAAAGAAATATACTTTTTCGCTTAAAGAAAGGAGAAATTCAAGCTTTTTAAAGCTACCATGGGTATAGATTTAATGTGTTGATGCCAGTTAAAGTCATTCTCATATGTGACGCCCAAAAGATTAAATGTGTTTTTGCTTTGCAAAACTCGGCCGCTCATAAGTAAAAAATAATTAATTGATGACTTTTTGGACAAGATTCTTGGCACGCACCCCAATCCAATATTAGTATAAGGTCCTGTAAAAGAGATATCTGCATCTTCCTGCGTTTGTATATAAGTCAGGCTTAAAAATTGGTTTGGCGATTTGAAAACTGGAGTCGAGGGTACTATCGTCGGCAAAACTATAAATGGAATTTATTGTGGAAGAGGGAAGGTCGTTAATGTAAAGAAGAAACAAAGTTGGTGTCAGTACTGAGCCCTAAAGTATCTTAGCATTAATTTGATAAAAACATCCACAATAACTAATATACGTTGATTAGGAAGAAAATAAGAGAGCCATGAACAAAGTTTTGTTGGAAGGTTTATTAGAAAGTGCGTTAAGCTTAACCTGGTCGAAAGCTTTAAATATATCAAGAGCAACGATCTGGGATTTCCCTAGAAACTCGAGAGACTTGTTCCAGTTGTGTGATACGCAGAAAAAAGATCTGCTGTAGATCTCTTGTGACGAAATCCAAATTACCTGTTTTGAAAAATTTTGTGTTTTTCTAAATACTGTGACGTATATATTTTGGAATAATACATATAGGACCACTTTACGTCACTGGGCAAATGTACCATATGGAACTATCTTCTTGGTCCATGAGACCGGTGAACCATCAAAACTAACTTTGCATTTTTTAAATACTAACTTAACTTATTTGACTAAATAAATTTAGTACGGGCATACCCCTCACTAGGAGTAGCCCGTACGGGGGCTTAACTAAAACTTTAACTTTTTTCTTGACTTCACTAACTACTTCTAATTTGTAGCCCTAGGCGAATATATATTTAAAAATTAAAAATTATTTAAAAAATATATGAAAATAAATTTAAAAAAGTCTTTCAATTTATGCTTTTTTATTATGTTAAGATTTTTTTATATTATTCTGCGAAAAAGTTATTTGACTTTAAAAACGTCCATTTTCTTAAAAACATAAGAAAGCAATCTTTCTGGTGCATTATGTATACAACCATAAAAATAATTTTAACTGTGTGCGTTGTTCTCCTTTATATGTATATAGAATGATGTAAAACTATAATAAATTCTTCATTTTACTAAAGTGCTACGAAAACTCACCATTCTTAATGAATACATTCCCTTAGTGTGGTAAAAAGGTAGCATCTCATGCCTACCTTATGTATTTATTACACCATAAAAATTATATGGCTTAGCAGAAAAAGATTGTTTAAAACACCGGGAGTATGTGACATTGTTTACAGTCTTTATTAATTACCATTAAGATTTACTGAAGAGACAAGATAAAATTTAGATAAACAATTTAACATCCTACCAGCATCATTATTTTAACATTTTTACTGTATTTTCCTGCTAAAGAAATTTTTTTAAAAAGTATGCCATGATTTTATTGGCATAATAAAACTAATTTGGTTAAATATGCATAATTATTATAATAACAACTGGTTCCGTAGTCTAGCGGATATCACGTCTGCTTTACACGCAGAAGGTACCCGGTTCGATCCCGGGCAGAACCATATTTTTGTCTCCCCGTGGCGCAGTGGACAGAGCTTTGATCTTTGAAGCCAGAGGTCGCCAGTTCGGTTCCCAGCGGGGAGACATATTTAGGTAGTAGTTATTTAAAAATAACGTCCGTGGTGGCACTACCGCGTTGTTTAAAAGTTGCTGTGAAATGCATAACTGCATGTTTCAGTACTCGGACAACGTTGACGGAACAGGGAGAACGATGGGTTAAACATCTAATAACCCGACACCCACGGTACTCTGGTATTTAGGCATATGCCTTCGTGGGATGTCAAAAAGATTTAAAAAATAAATATGTCTAAAACCTTTCTTCAATTTTCATGGGCGTAGCCAGAATTTTGTTTAGGGGGGCAAAGATACAATAATAATATACCGGGTGTTGCTCAAAGGTGGTACCTCTCTATAATTTTTTTACTTTTTAAGGTAAAATAAAATTTGGTTTGTCGATGTTTGACACAAATGTGCCCTTATTAATCTATTAACCGTCTTTTTATCACTTCCGGTTTAACCGAAAATGACTGTTATACTGCTATCGTACGTCAATTGCATGTAATATTCTGAATCCAATAACACCTAATAGTCTATGGGCCAGTAATGAAATTGACTTCATAATAAAAAGAACACTTTTACCACCTTTTTAGGGAGGTTCCTTTTGTCGAGTCTCCTCGAATATTCCATACCACCATATATGGAAGCGGCGCTTCAACCCATTCTATAAATGTCAAATGTTTTGGGTGTCGGACTGGACAAACGCGTCACTTTTTGTGTCAAACAAGATTAACACAATGTTTTACATGCAATTTTTGAACATTGTGCCATAAATCGAAAGGGTTACAGTCACAAAATCCGCCTAGTCAGATACCCGAAACTTGTGTTTTAGCCTTATGGTTTTATAACTGTAATTCCTACAATTTTTGGCACAATATATAAAAATTGCATGTAAAACATTGTGGTAAACTTGTCATACAAAAAAGTGACCCGTTCGCCTAGTCCGACACTCGAAACATTTGACATTGACTGGCGGGGTTAAAGCGCCGCTTTTGAATTTGCCGTTATAAATATTCGTGGTAGATTCGTTAAAAGAAAGGTATTAAAAGTGTTCCCATTATGAAGTCTATTTCATTACTGGGGGGACTAACACATGTGATATTTTATATTTTGAAATGTTATTCTGTAGTGCCACGATTAAGCTTAAAATTTTAGGTCAAGTAGCCATAAAAATATGTAATTATTATTTTATTGTTTTTTTACGAGTTCTCCAGGCAGGGTAAAAGTTTGCAAAATTAGGGTCACAACTATTCCTTTTTTTTTTTTAACGAAAACGAAGGTGGCTTGTTAGCATATCCTGAAAGAGCATTTTATTCGAAACAACATTCTTCCAATTTCGTAAGCTTCTATGTGATCCTTTACAATTTTTTCACGGTGAAGGTGGGCATTATCATCGGTACTATCAAACTGTTTACTTAAGATCTCTTTTTTTATAAGTACTTCCATGACTTCTGCTCTGAAGAATTGGCTAGAATAGTTCCTGCACGGTTCCCACCAGAGAAACTCGTGGTGCCGCGCGTATGCATCCCTATACCGTCCAACTGGACAGACCCCAAACCTCTCACTTTGTTTGTTCTTTAAACCTTTTTTGGCATTTTTACTCCGTACTAACTAAACTTTTTTTGTTTCAGGGTATGACACAACTGCAACCCGTAAAATATTTTTATTTTTTTTAATAAACAACTTTACATGGATAAATTTAAGGATTAAGCAACTATATAGGTAATTACTTTTAAAAATAATTTATTATTCATGTTAATTTTTGGTATATAGGGTGTCTCAAAAAATCTGCACAAAATGCTGCCACACACTTTTGGGCCAAAAATACAACGATTTACCGCAATTTATCTTAATCGAAAAGTTAACCGTTTTTTAATGCATGGTGTCAAAATTTTTATTTTATTTTGGTTATTTTTAAATACTTTAATTATTATTGTATTTCCCTCCATCTGTAGCGCCTATTATATGGCACAGCGCCTTATCCAAGAATAATTTAAAGAGCAAAAAAAAATTATTTCTCTGTGTTGCGCCTATTTTATTTCATAGCGCCCTTCTTGTAAAATTTTAGATATGGGATACTCATTCAATTCTAAAAATCTTTTTTTTAACATTTTGCTAAATTATTAAAAATAAAGATAGTTTTGTTTTGGTCCATTTCAGATTTCTGTAGTTTTTGAGCCCCTGTACAAAACAAAACAAATTTCTTAACGTGAATCTTGTTTTTTTAAAAAGCAAAGGCAGTTGCCATACACAAATTTGTTGAACATTTAAATTTATGGTCCATTTGTCCTATTGTAAAGTCCATCCGTGGACATACTATAGATAAGGTAAGAAAAATAAAAAAAAAAATTTCTACTTCTTTAAATAATGGCAAAGATAATCAACTACTAAAAGATATGTGACACTTTTATTGGCCTGCTTCATAAAACATGAAACGTAATGATTTTAACGTAGATTCGTATTTTTGTGGAATTACTCTTTCAGTTTAAGTAGACTTAATGAGCAAATAAAGATATGTATAATCACTAATTAGAGCTCTTTAAATAAGACATTATTAAAGCGATTTACTAATTTTTTTATATAAATATTTAAATAGACTTTTTAAGGCTCATTAAGATGCACTGTTAATTGATTTTACGCTAAATTACCTCTTACAATCTGCTGAATCATTTTATAAGAAAAAGAAATTGAGGAAATGCCCAGATTAATCAGGAATATCAACGACTTAATTAATCGACAGGTTTCTTAATTTTATAATCTTTTTATTTCCTCTCTGGATCGTATGATGAATATATATTTAGGTAAAGGTAAAAGATAATCCCACCAAAAACATAAATGTAAAAAATTAAGCCAAGTTCAAAAACAAAATTATGTTTGGTGTGGGCTTTGCCGCAAAATAATGGAGATCTAAATGAGTGCCAAGCCCTGTTTAAAATCCAAATATGTATGAGATCTTAAAGTAAAAAGATTTGACTTGGTCAGTTTTAAATCAGTCATTTTTGAAAGGTATTTAACATATTTAATTTTTTTAATCTGATAAAAACGGACCAAGTCAAATCAAACCTTTTAAAAATCTCATACATACCTATTTGGATTTTGTACAAAACTTGGCACTCATTTAGATCTCCATTCTTTTGCGGCGTAGCCCACAGCCAAGCATAATTTTGGCATTGAACTTGGCTTACATTTTATTTTTGGTGGGATATCATTAGTTTTTGTAAAGAGAAATAGGCAGGTATTTAATATGTTTTCTTGCGTTTCCGCTGCAAGTTTCCCTTTTATTCTACATTTTTTTAAACCAAAAAAAAGCACTTTTCTCATTTATCATTTTCTACCTTTGTAACACGCTTTCTATTTATGCTTAAATTAGCCAAATCCGGGCATATAACAAACACCGTTTTTTGTATGGGGACACCGATTCTTTTTTACTTAATTTTTGTTATATAGAAAATATAATAATACATATATTGAAATAGTTTTAAATATCTACTTGTAACGGTTTAAACGCTAGAATTAAAAACTCTTTTTTTGTATGAGGTACCCCTGACCCCTCAATTTTTTAACTTTTTATTTTCAGATGCATACGCTTATACACAGTTAACGTGCGGGATTCCAAATTTTATCTTTATAGGTCATCTGAAAGTTAGTTAGGTTTTTATTCTATATTTTAATCAGTCACTGGAAAATTGACGACTTTTGGACCTTCATATCTTTATAACCGTTTGAGCTAGCTTTATGAGATTGGGACTTCCAGTTGTCCTTATGGATATAAATAAATACACAATTTTATGTGTTTATGTTAAACAGGTTTAGAGTCAAAAGTGGCACCAAGCACTGATCTCGATGGATTGCCAATGTTATAACCTGCGCGAAACAAAAGTTACATTTCATGGGCCGGTTTGTGCGCAAGCAAGTTGAGGGTAAACGCATCTGGCGCCAAACAAACTATCCGCATTATCGAAAAGAATTTGTCGACGGTGTCCTGGTTTTCTGTTCGAAGTACGGTAGCTAATGGGCTTCACGATCAGACCGCGGACGAAGGGTACGGGGTGCCGGTGTTTGTATTTTGCCACGGCTTTTAAGTGCGCATGTTCGTCCACCCATTTATTTGTTTACTGCGCGAGGTCGCAAAAATCCGAAAAATGCTTTTTGCCACTGCGGATCTAAATGTAGGTTATCTAATGCACCAAGTGGTTTGTGTAATATTACACTCGGCGCGGTTAAGCTTGGCTAAACTTTAATAGATATTAGAGACTTATGGGTACTCTAGTTACCGACTACGTTTGTTATTTACGTAAAGCGCTATTTGAATGAAAATATATGTTAAACGCCGTATTACGAATGGTTAATTACACCTGTCTGCAAATTTACAAAGTTAAAAACAAATGATCCTTGAATGCGCCAATACTAAAGTTTTTCCCGTTATTTCATACACATTTTCCTGTACATTTTCCCACGTTTTCAGACGAATCTTGACTAAAACGTTCTCTCAGTAAAGCCAGGTCATTGTCAGCCTAGAATCTTAACCTTTTCGTTTTTTTTCCACCTGCGATATTTATCCCAAAATAAAAAAAAGCAAGGCTTTATCAAATATTAGTAGTTTAACTTTACTATGTGACTCTACTACAAATTTTTTGTAGAAATCGTCAAAATAAATAATATAACGCATGGCAATTCTATTCGCTATTTTAAATAGAACACAGCGTTATCAGCCCGCAAATTACTCCATGTGGTAACGTTATAACCACCAGCGACGCGCGACGGTAAAAATCGAATCGCGCATAACTTAACTGTCATAATAGCGCTTACGTTAATACCGTATGACGTTACAGCACCACCCATAACTTTCTATTAAAACATGGAACGTAATTATCTTAACGTAGATTTGTATTTCTGTAAAATTACTCTTTAAGTATAAGTACCTACACCTAGAAAGCAATTTAGCCATGTTTGTTTTATAATTATTTAAATATTTTTTTAAGGCTCATTAAAAAGCACTGTTAAATGATTTTACGCCAAATTACCTTTTACAATCTTCTGAATCATTTTATAAGGAAAAGAAATTAAGGAAATGCCCAGATTAATCAGGAATGTCAACGACTAAATTAATCAACAGGTTTTTTAATTTTATAATCTTTTTATTTTCTCACCAGATCGTCTGATAAGAAGATTTGGGTAAAAGATAATCATAAAGAAGGAAAACACGTCTCGGTTTAAATAATTAAGCTTCTTTTAAAAGACATTTAAAAATGTATTAGGATTTTTTTATGTATTTGGGTTTATAGTTCTTGTATAAAAAATAACGTTACCCTTTTGATTAGTGTTTTTATACGATAGTTTTGGTTAATCTTGATGACAAGTACAAAATATATTACTTTATATTTGTTTAACTGTGTAACGATAAAAATTAAAATTTGTATTTAATAAAAATAATACTTAATATGGAAAAGTTATATACAAAGTGCATAAATTCATACTTTGTTCAACACAATTCCTTTAGTAAAAAACACACTTAATACATGTGTTGCATAACATATTACGACCACATATATTTTACAATTTTAATATTTAAATTTAATTATTAATATTAGTTTGAGACAATTTTTATTAAATTTATTTGGAAACTGATAAGGTTTAAATTTACTTACACATGAACTAGAAGGTGTTATGAAAAAAATTTTATGGTAACTTGACTTTTGGTTTAGTTACGTTTACACCGTTACATTAAATAAATTTATATTAAAAATAAATTCTATAGACATTAAAACAAAACACTTAATAAAGCGTTGATTAATTAGAAAAGCTGATTTTTACATGTTATATTGTCTATTCAAGCTAACATTTTTAAGTTGGTAGTAAAAATATTTCTAAATAAGTAAACTTTGTTTTACTTGATAGTCCAAGAGCCCATGAGCGGCAGACCTTCTTAATTTTGTAAAAAATAAAAATTTTTCTGCGCATGCTTCTAACATACATAGGTAGAAGCGATGGGAAACTATATATTTGACTTATAGTGGTTTGGCAGGTACCAGGTACTAAAGGTTAATAAATTAAAACGTAACTTGTAATATCTTGTAAAATCTGAATTTAAAATTGTGTAACTTGGGTCTATTAAAAGATATTTCCTTAGTTGCCAGATACTTCTGACAGATCCAATCCCTTGGTAGATAAGCATTTTTTAATATTTCTGTTATTTAACACGATATAGCAAAAAGTCTTTTGTAAGATTTGTAGGGTTTCCAATTAGGCATGTTCTACAAATGTTTTGATGTAAACAGAGTGTCCCAAGAAAAGTTATTGCTGTAAGATTATATATTTTTAGGACTTGTCTATTTGAAAACCCCACAACTTTTATATAAGACTTTATGTCATATTTTGTAAAATAACAAAAATATTGAACTTCATCGGACATTGGGGCAACAAAAAAGTTTGTTTGCCAAGGGGTTGGAACTGTCAAAACTGTCTGCCGACTGGGGAAATATCTTCTAACAGGTACCCAAGTAACATATACCGGTATGGAAACAGAACGGCCGACCATAGAGAATGCATGCATTTAATCCTTTTCAATAATCCACTATGTATTCTCCTATAATTCCACCACTTCAACGAGAGCGCCGATTCGCGCTAAACAAGATTAGAGGCTGTCGGCGCACCGCTTCCACCTTTTGTCGAACGGTGACAAGGGTCGAACACACCCCACCTCGAATATTGCCACTTTGTAATTTCCTAAGGTCGGCCGTGTCGTTTTCATTTTTGTATAAAATTCAGTTTTACCGAAAGCCGAGAATTACGTTACAATTAATTAACCTTTTGTACTTTGAGCCTGCCAAATACAATATAAGTCAAACTCTATAGTCTTTCATCGCTTCTACCTCTGTTGGGAGCATGCGCTGATAAGCTGTCAGCTTTTACAAAATGACGAAGGTCTGCCGCTCACAAGCTGTTACTCTATAAGAAGTCGGGACTAAAAAATAATATAAATTTTAAATACCTAACAATTTGAAGTGTAGATTTTAATAGCTAAATTTATCAGTACTTCTGCTTGCTAAACTAAAAGCGTAGTGCCTGACCATACTATTATATTACCTACGATTTATTAAATCGTTGATATTACTATATATCTAATAAATATTAATATCTGATTATTTCCTTTTGTTTTGCTTCATGCAAAATTGTTTATAAAGAATAACTTTTTTCGTAAAATTAATAATGAAAAAAATTCCGATGACGTTAGCATACGTGAACACACTGTACAAGTATGTCCTTAAGCTTTATTAGAAAGGTAAATCCTACATTAAAAAAAAAAGTTTTGGGCGAGTGGCTAAATTAACCTAAAAAGACGAAAGTTAATTATATTTTTTCTAAACTTTTAAGGGTTTCTCTTATCTTAAAACATATTTTATAAATTACACCTTTTCAGTTTACACTCATTATTCTTATCACGACAGTCGTTACCCAAATCAATTTACCTCGTTATGGTTATTATCTGGTTATGTTGGTATTTAATTCTTTCCTAATTATAGGCGCTCAGACCCTTTACCTTCCACAGTCACGACATAATGCAGTGGCGGTGCAAAATTTTAAGTTATTTTTTTCCTATAGATAAACGGTTTATTTAAATCTTTTTAATCAGTTACTAAGGTAAGAGGTTGCATGTATGGTCCACTGTTTATAGTATTATTCTGGATCAAAACATTGATAGTCGATTATCAAGAGCGCTTAGCTATTTTAATTAGTGCAAGTACCGAAACATGCAGTAATACATCAAACGCCTCCACCTACCCCTATTTTTGAAAAGTAACATAACAATAACTCTAAATTCATCTTCTTTATCGTCTGGGCACAGCTGCAAAAAATTTAACCAGTACGTCTTTTGTTACATAACTTCTTTGATGTGTCAAGAAGCGGTGTTTTAATGTATTAAACTTCGGATAATCTAAGCCAGTTGCAAATTTAAAGTGTAATATTTTTTACCCGTTATATATATTTTTTAAAAGTTTTTAGACTGATTACGGTAACAAAATCTACAGTGTGCCAATTTGAAAAGAGTGTACCCTTGATGCTCCTATACAAAAAAGCAAGAACACGTAAAATTTGTGTTTAGAAGGAAAACGTTATACGCTTGTGTTTAATCAAATTGTATCAACCCCTAAAGGAGTGGTGACAGCACCCCTAAAATATTGGAAAGAAGGCTTTGGTGGTATCTTGTTTAAAAGGCAATTTAATTGCACATACAATTTTTAGTTAAGCTACTTGTGAAAAACTTAAAATAAACTGTTAGCTAAGATGTCAAAAGTTTCAATAAAAACAAAATAGGTATAGAAACATCTTTAATTAAGGGCGTCTTTAAACTGATATTTTATAGATTCTGTTTTATTGATCTTTTTAATATCTTTATTAGTTAACTATTTTTCTTGATTTTTCAAAACTACTGAACAAAAAAGTCAGGTGTGTAATATTTTTGAAAAGGTAATTAAATGGCCCTAAAGGCCACAATCAACCCCTTATTCAGTGGCAGGGCCACAGGTGGGGAGGTGATTACCACCCCACATGCCCCCTTGACTAGGCGCGCCTGTCTCCTAAACATAATAATTCCTAAAAAATCCATTTCATTTTTTTACATGTGTTTTGCAGAACAAAACAAGAGCTATTAATAACAGACCACTACAATAACAAAATCTGTTAATGTACACATATAATATAAGCAATAGAAAAATAGGTTATTTTTTGTTAATAAAGTAGCTTAAATGCAAAAATGGTGTAGGTTTTATAAATCGTAGGTTTTTTATTAAGTAATAATAAATGCATGAAAATTATAAGAAACGACAGAAAATATATATAGATAGATATATCAGTTCATTAGCATAACATTCAAAGTTAGTTGTTAAAGGTCATACAAAAAGTTATTTAATAAGTATTAAATTAGTGTAATAGGTGTAAAAATCAAATGTTAGATATTTTAAGGAGCTTAAAAAATATCCAGATTTGATATGTCTATCTTTTGAGTTTAAAAATATGGCCATTCAAATCTGAAAATTATGTTAAATTTTCATTATCTACGGCTCAAGCTATAAGCACTAGCTTTATGTGTCGAAGGTAAAATATACATTATATCTTTTATTTTTTAGATTAAAATGGCCATATTTCCAAAACTATTAGAGATAGACATATCAAATGTGATATTTTCTTAAAGCCCTTTAGAATATCTATTAAATGATGATGCAATGTACAGGGAAATCCATTTGAAAACTGATAGAATACTATCAAATTCCCGAGGATGGCCATATTTCCGAAACTATTAAAAATTGTATGTAATACATATAAAACCTTTTAAATGATCTGTGTAGATCTTTTAAATAGTGATAATATTACAGGGTGTTCCATTAAAAAAAAGTAAATTTTTAAAAATAAATTAAAACCCCGATGTTTAATTGTTTTTTGTTGGCGGCACGTTAATCAGCGGAAAAAATGCTACTACTTTTGCGCTAATTTAACCGACTTCGTATCTCCAATAATAAAGAAGTTAGCAATAGTGCAGACTTTAAAAATGATCACCCTGTATTTAGCAAGGATTTAATTTATGATTAAGTGTAATTTAAAGCGTGGTATAATGAACTCATATTACTGCAGTTTAAATAAATACAAAAAGATTGCACCGCATCTCCCTACATTTCACCGGTTATGTGAGGCCCGACCTTTAAGTTTATTGTAACGAAGCGTGTTAAGTGTACCAAGTATACCGTATTTTTACATTTTTACAGATTTTTCATAAAGTCTGACATATTATTATACTTTTTAAATTATTACGGTATTTACTTATTTTTATTAGCCTATTTACTTATTTTTATTAGCCTGTGTAATTTTAATCAGCATTGTGGCGATATAGTTAAAGATTTTTATATTTTTTTGTAAAAAATGTAAAAACAAATAACCCCAATCTTTTCGTTTCCAGTATTCGAGACCGGTATTCATAAAAACGGAGTATTCGAATACTTTCTTTTTCCGATTTTTCAGCATTCGGCCCAACTCTGATACCACACTATATTTATTGCGCATTTTCTATTAATGGATTTTAAGAAGTTTTGAATCAAAAAAATTATTATATTTATACATTTATAATATAATATATTTCAATTATTTTTTTACCAATAAATAATAATGTACTCTTAAAATTGTAATTTATCAAAAACTGCTTTTTGATTTGGAGCTTCTCATAGGTTGCGCTACTGATATAGGACAAAACGTGTGAGTAAATTAAGATTATATTTATTATACATTTTTATTGTGCTCATTGTAATCTCTTGGGGTGTTTTGTTCGGTTAAAATTATATGTTGTTTGTAAATACCCTTAACTGACGTTTATCCTATTGTCATACTAATGTAAGGGGTTTCTGCTTTCAATTGTTACCACTAATGGGATGTTAAAAGTTTGTGTAGCAGTTAAAATATTCAAAATTATAGGCTTTTGACATAAAAGAAACATATCAAAATATGTATACCGGGTGCCCACAAGATCACTTTCCGGCTATTTTTTTACTTTCTTTATCGATAATGGCGAATCTTAGTAAAATGGTTGACCAACGAAAAAGATATTTTTAGGTGTACATGATAACTATTACGACTTCCAGTCTCACCGGAAATGACTGAAACTTTGGATTTTAAAATTAAACACCTTTATGCGATCACAGTGAAAATTTACTTTTGTACATTAGTGCATACTTATTTCGAAAAGGTATATGTAAAAAAGTTTAAGAAATGTTAAAAGCGCGAATGGTTGTCAAGGAAAAAAAAATATTGTTTTTAACAATTAAGTTTGCATATTTAAAAGGTATTTTAACTTTAAACAACTTTTTTCCAAAAAAAATTAATATTGTATAAAATACAGTTAGCTATGCACTTTTTTTAAACAAAATTTATATTTTTTAGAAACCTCGTAAATCACCAAATACAATTAATATTTGATGATTGGATTGCAATTATTGTAGATACTCTTAGTAAGAATTATTGGATGTACAGAGTGTTTTTCAAACTTTGTCAATTTGGGCAGGCACTTATAACTTTTCTGATATTAGAGATGAGCATAGGATGTAAGTAGCAAAGTTTTAGTGATTTTTACGTATAGTTTAGTGGAGCACCTATATTTTTTTTCCATCGAACTTTTCTAAATAAAATCAATTTGCATAAAATTTAAAGTTTTTTTGAAATAAAATATAATTCGCAGTTTTGCTTCTTTTCTTGGGAAATCATCACTATGCAGCCTCCAAGAAAATGCCCTCATCTCAGATGCTTGAATAGTTTCAAAATCAAAGATGATGCACAAGAATTCCAAAGTAACAACCATAATGCCTTTTAAACATGTTTAACGAAAAATTATACCTATACTATTTTGATTTGATGGCTTAATTTCTGAAAGTATAAGAGATAGGTGTAATAAATAACAATAATATATTACATAGTATTTACTCTTTATAATATACATAAGTATTATGTACACAATATAATTCAAAATAATAACAATTCTCCTATTTACATTAATATAGATGTGTAATACTATGCAACCTAGGATTAAACTCCTGTATAGGCATTTAAAAAGTTACTTTTATTAGTTTTTTAAAAATATATTTTAATTGAAATAAAATTTACAGGGTGTTTTATTAAAAAACAATACTACTATCAAACCCCTTGAAGACTAATAGCCATATAATCGAAATTATTAAAAAACAAATATATCAAATGTGATATTTTTTAAAATTTTCTTAGAAGTTTTTTTTGGTTGAAAGATTAAATATACACAAAGCATACAATTTAGGTAACTACCCCTTTTGCTTTTCTATTGGTCATTATTTAGCATTATACATCAACCCTTTATTTGAATAATGACTTATCTTCCCAACAAAACTATAAGCTACTTTTCACTTTTTTTTTTAGCATACTAGTCATAATATTGTCCCAAACACAATATTTTTGCTGTATAAGTAGCAGTATAAGTGATTACCACCATATGAATAAATCAATAACTACTTTATGTCCAAAAACTCGATAAAATAAGCATGTCCAAAAGAGGCATTTGTATATTTTGATATACCTTTTGAAGTTGAGTCCATGACCTATATTATTTGTATTTTAGGGGTTTGATAGTGGCAGAAATTTATTAATTTTTAGTACTTATATTTCTTTATAACCATTTCTTAATTCGTATTTTTACCGGTACCAGAAGAATATTACAGACATTCTTTAATATAAATAACGTATGTCCTTAAAGTTTGGCACAAAACTCGTCTTTTAATGCAATAAAAACAAAAACACATCGGGTTGCTCCTTTGAAAAAACAAAAGTTTGTTACTTTAAGATATTTGCTGTCAGTTGAGATTTGTTTGCCTTTGAAGTTTTCACTTTAATATGTATAAATTAGAAATAAGAAAAAAAGTATCTACAAAGTTAGTTAAGCGGATACCCAAAGCTGAAATCTGTCGAATATTCCAGAATGAAAACATTTCACAGAACCATTTATGAGAACAATAGCGGAGTGCGAGCAGGGAATCACCATGTCTGAATCTCCCAAAAGTGGAAGACCACGTGCATTTACCGCACAGAGGTCAGAGGATTGGTGAGAAGAGCAAAAACCAGATTGGAATGTCAACGAGGAGACTGGCTAGGCAATACAGATCCTCTAAGAGTACGATATCGTTGGAATTGAGGAGGAATCGTCTTAAATATCGAAAGAGACGTAAGTTCCCAAAATACTCTTAAGCGCAGCTTCTTCGTATACCAAGATGTTGTCGTCAACTGAGGCGGGTGCCAAAACTTTTAGGACATACGTTAATAGCAATTTACTCACCAGGGTCTTTTGTAGATTATTTAAGGAAAAATTAAAAATTGCCGAGGTACAAAGACGCCTCCATATATATGAATAATTATTTTTAAAACTATATTTTTAATAAGTAGGAAAAACAGTTCAAAATGTGCCAACATATTAAAAAATCCTATAAATAAACTGCACAAAAAAAATCATTTTGTTTAAAAAAACAAACAATTTTATTTTCTAACGGTACTGTAAAAATATTACGAGGAAAAAAAAATTACCTTAAATTTTGAGCCCTTACAAAAAAAGTTTTTTAAATATTTTTCGATAAATTCATTCCTTTTAAAGTTATTTAATGTTGAAATTGAAATGGAAATTTATTTTCAACATTGAATTAATTTAAAAAGAAATTAATTTATTGAAATACTAAAAGACCTTTTTTCTAAAGTATACCATTTTCCTTAAGACTAATTATTTGTTTTTTAAAGATATTAATATTTATGGTAGTTTAAAAATCCAGAATCTAAGTGACAAACTTAAAAAAAAAATGTTTTAGGTGCAATTACAAGAAAACGGCTTCTTCTACGAAAATTTACTAAGAGAGCTGCATTGTAAAAAAATTATTTTTCTTCAAGAATGTAAATTGGTAAATGGTTTAAAACTGACTGATTCTAAGATTCTGTATAAAAAAATGCAACAATTGTTAAAAAGTCAATAATTTTAATGATGCACCTTTTAATGAATATCAAGGGCTAAAAATTTCAGAATATTTTTCTTTTTTTCGTCACAAATAATATTATTACAGTAACGTTAAAAAAAAAATTGTTTATTCTTCTGGTCCAGTGTAATAAACATACTTTCCAAGACTATGGTAAAAATTTAATATTTAATATTTACTTATAAATAAGTGGCCACAAATGGTACATCTACCCTATTTGGGATTTTATTAAACTCAGTAACTAAAATATAATCGCGGCTTTTGGGTACAAATTTAACTTTATTCCCTCTTTTATGGAATATGAAAAAATTGAATGGACTTTGTGGGTTTCAAAAATATACAAAATGCAAAAAGCGATATTACTTTTTCTGATACACGGAGGGGCCTTTGAATATGAAAATTATGCTGTCATATCTTGTAAAAGTCCTTTATTTAACAGCGTCGCGTCAGAAGAGAATGTATTAAAAATGTTCAGGGCTAGATGGCGGTGCACTAGGTGTTTGGGGGTTGTTCTCGACATGAAATTCGGATTTAGCGTCCCACCAAATGGGCACACAATGATTTTCTAGTTGTTTTTGGCAAGCTTGTCAGAAACATTCTCGGAGATGACGTCCGGGTTGGGGTGCACCAAGGTCTCCTTGGGATGTTCGCCGATATATTTTAATTTAGTGACGCAAAAAATCCCCGAGCGCCGAGTTTTTCTCCCTACATAAATTTTGGGATAGTCCCACAGAGAAGACGTTTATCGGCATTTCTTGGTTCCATTTGTTCTGATTAGTTCTGGTTACTATATTCTTTGTAAATATTTTTAAAAAATAATAAAGATCAAACCAGTAAAGGAAACAAATCAGGGGTATACAAATTAAACTGTGGCATATGTCTTCATGTATAAATAGAACAAACGGAGAACTTTTGACCTAAGAATTTTAGAACATAAAAGTTTTTATAAAAACAAAAAGGATTTTGCTTATGCCAGTCATTTAATAAAACATAGTCACACATTATTAATGATAATTACAAAATTCTACAATTGGCCAATAAAGGGAAAAAGCTCTTTCTGTTGGAGTTTTAAGAATTTAACAAAATTAAAAACGCTCAGTACATCTTAAAAGCTAGAAGTCAACAACTTATGCTTATTAAAGATTCTTAGTAAATAATAAAAACATAAAAACTTAAGTATTGTTTGACCATTTTATGTTTTAAATAAAAATGGTTAAAGTTTTGAGTTTTTATTTATGTCGCTTAATATTAGTTTAATTGAGGGGCCTAGTTTTAAAGTACATAGTCTTCATTTATGCTTTTTAATTACAACAGTGAAATAAACGTCCCAAAAGATGTATATTTTGTGCGCTAAATACCGGGTACGCCATCTAACGTTTTTTTCAACTAGTGCTTATTTCGTGAATGGTAACACTTAGCTCATGTTTGATTTGACAGATAATTAGTTCTATCCTTCCGCTGGACAAATATGGTTGTGTATACGCTTGAACAACGCTGGGAAATATTGCGACAATTACTTTGAAAATCATGGTAATGTTGCAGAATGTGTGCGAAAATTGCGTACGGATTTTGGAAGAAGAGAAGCACCGTCAGCTCCGTATGTTCGTTATCTTGTGAAAAAAGTGAAAGAAACTGGCATCCTCATCGATAAACCAAAGCGTGAAAAGCCAAAAACAGTGCGTACACCTGAGAATATTGCTGCTGTGGCAGAAAGTGTGCGTGAAGCGTCATCAACATCAATTCACCGTCGTTCTCAACAATTGAACATTTTGGAGACATCATTGTGACGAATTTTGCATAAAGACCTTGGTATGACGCCATACAAAGTCCAATTGGTTCAGAAGTTGAAGCCAACTGACCATCCAATGCGTTTTCGCTTCGCTAAGTGGGCCTGCGATCGACTTACAGAAGATGCCGATTTTGCCAAAAAATCATCTTTTCAGATGAAGCTCATTTTGATCTTGGCGGGTATGTAAACAAGCAAAATTGTCGCATTTGGGGCACAGAAAACCCGCACGGATACATTGAAAAGCCGACGCACCCAAAACGAGTCACTGTTTGGTGCGGATTTTGGTCCAGAGGCATAATTGGGCCATTTTTTTCGAAAATGATCAAGGAGAGGCCATTACAGTCAATGGCGATCGTTATCGGGCCATGTTGAACGAATTTTTGTTCACAAAAATTGAAAGAGGAGGATATTGGCAACGTTTGGTTTTAACAGGACAGCGCTACGTGCCACACAGCCGAAGCTACCATCGATGTTTTGCGCCCTGTTTTTGAAGATCACATTATCAGCCGCAGAGCTGATGTCGTTTGGCCACCTCGGAGCTGCGATTTGACACCGTTGGACTATTATTTGTGGGATGCCGTCAAAGATAAGTGTTACGCCGACAAGCCAGAGACAATTGACGCTTTAAAGGACAATATTCGTAAAGCCATTGGTGAAATACAGCTGCACACAATCAATAATGTGCTTAAAAATTGGACTGATCGTGTAGGCTACGGCATGGCCAGCCGAGGGAGCCATTTAAATAAAATTATTTTCCATTATTAACCGGAAAAATTGTACTTTTAAATAAAAAAAGAAATTTGAGAAAATATTCGGTAGTTTTTATAGCATTTAAAAAAAAGCGGACCCTTTATATGTATAAATAAATCATTTTTAGGCCATAACTACATTCATGAGAGAGTGTTCAAAATAAAAAAAAAATAAAAAAAAAAAAAAAATGGAATACATTTAAGGTATAGATTACTTTTCCATTTTTAATTATATATAAATGAAATTTTAAATTTAATTTTTGATATTGTACACTTTGAAACTAGGCCCTCAATTTACACGTCTGAAGAAGCTACAGTGTTAGAGAAACACATTTATTTTTATTTATTTTTTC